>BSBK01001179.1:3985000-4205661 GCA_027943335.1 Chamaecyparis obtusa | reverse complement strand
AACACAAGCCTTGAGTCTTAGAATAAAAAAAGTCCAAACCACCCTAACTTTTGGGTTGTATACAATGAATCCAAGTTTAAGTTTTAAAACTTGATTTATCATCCCAATTGGTCCACAATAGTTGACTTAACATTTTTTAAGCTCTTCGTAACAATTTTTGGATGACATCCAACTAGAGGGATAGTAACATGGGAAGCCAAAAAAAATTAATCACTTGCAAGCTATTTTCTAGATTTGATAATGTAAGTATTTTTTTTCTTCAACATTTAGTATCACACTTTGTGATCTATCATAAGGATGAATGATAGAGAGTAAAGGGAGATCTCATAGATTGTGGAAGTCTACTTGCTCTTAATTTATTCACCACTTAAACTTTACCAACCAATAATAAATACTTATTTTCCTAATTGAATATCTTATTTTTAAGTTTGACTATAAACCAACTCCACATATTAGACAAGGAGACCCCCCAAACTAAAGGGTATACTAGGTATCAAGTAATCTATCCATGTTTGATTTATTTCCATTCTTTGGGTATCTAATAAGGAACTATATCAGAATTAGTCATGACAATTTTTGTTTTATGGTAGGAAAGCTTAGATCTCAATAGTAAACAGTATAGGTAAGGAACTTCCATCACTCTCCTAATTTCAATTTTGGAGTTTTGAATAAACAATAAATTTTCATCAACAAAATGTGAATTTAACACTACTGCATTGCTATGAATATGTATGCATTTAATTGAATTCATTAGATTATACATTTGCAACAAATAACCAAGAACATCTATGACTAGCACATAAAGAAAGAGAAATAAAGGACAACCCCATCTTATAGATTGATAGATCGTTGTAATGGGAAATACTCATTAGAGAATCATTGATCACAAGATGAACAATTGCATCATAAAATAAAATTAAAACATTTAAGAAGTTCATCAAACATATGTACCAAATTATATTATACACTCACATGTGTGGATAGACTTAAATATTGATATGATTGATTAAGCAATATTAATATCCATTTTTGTCTACCCTTTATTTACCTATAAGCTTGTCCATAAATGCTAGTACTAGATAAATTACAATACTAGTAATTACACCCCAACAAGGTGCAATGGTTACGCTAATAGGAAGATATATCAGGGAAATACATTGGAGGACGTAGAGAAAATTTCACACATTGATCATGTGTAATACATTTTTTGG
The DNA here is from genome assembly GCA_027943335.1 of Chamaecyparis obtusa. Classification (NCBI taxonomy): domain Eukaryota; kingdom Viridiplantae; phylum Streptophyta; class Pinopsida; order Cupressales; family Cupressaceae; genus Chamaecyparis; species Chamaecyparis obtusa. Next base: position 4,204,450 of record BSBK01001179.1, on the reverse strand, counting down.
TTTCTTTATCTTTAAGACCTAAAGAACAATAGGAAATTGATGTCTTCATATTGTTGAGTTGAGTGCAAGCAATGTTGTTGATCAATATGCATGTTGGATTCTTGAAATTGACTTTGATTCCGTCATGGGTTGGAGTAGATTATGTAGAAGAGAAATTTGTAACAATGGAATTAATACTTCAAGAATAATTGAGGTGTATGGTTGTAGTGACTTTGAGTTGTGCTCTTTAATTTCATAGAGAAATAGTTGTAATCAAGATCCCTTCTTCTCCCTTATCATTGTGTATGGATTATTTTGTATTTTGGAATATAACTCACAATAGAACACTGGTTGAATAGATGACATTGAGTAGTTTTTTATCTGTTGAGATAAATAGATTCATTAAAACCTTCAATTTTTATATTTATCTATATATTTCAAACTGAACATATAAGAAAAGAAAAAATTTCATTTATCACAACAAAATACTAAGACATTTGTTTTACATAATTACATCCAAGATTAAAATAAATCAATTTCATAACTTCATAATAGTTGTGTGTTGCATCATATCCAAATGTTGAGACGCATAAATAATTGTTCAAATCTTATATTTCAAATAAAAATTTTCCCCAACTAAAAGTTTCTAATGACATTGATAAAATTCACTTTTTCTCATATAAAATTTGTATATATACTTAAACAAAGATAAATATTTTTCTAAAGATATTAAATTAAAAATATCCCAACCTTTTATTTATTTGAAAAAGAATTTTTTATTATTAATATGAACTAAAATTAACAACAAATCTAAAAACTATGGGTGATCTTCTAAAAAGGCTCAATGCTTCAAATGTACCATTCATTGGCATGGGAGATGGAATCAATAAATTTGATTCAAAATTTGATGAATTTGGCAAATTTTCATAAAATTTTAGCGGAGTTTTGATAAGAAATCAAGATTTTTGGGGTTTAAAGGTTTCAATTGTGTAAAAATGGCATCTTGGATAGATGAGCCATGACAAAAGAGAATGGGAGCATTGCTCCTGTTATGTGCCCTACTGGCAACACTTACGTCCCTCCCCACTTGAGAAATCGTGTGTGATCGCTCCAGTTGTTCCTTCTCACCTGCACAACAGAGCCAGATCTAGAATCGAACACGCCACATTTCAGAGGCTTGGTCTTGTGGCTTTGGATGGGTTTGAGAGTGCGAGGCCAATACCTTTGGGAAAGGATGAACATTTTTCCCATGAAAGGGGTGGGCTATTCACATTCAGATTGCCATGAGACCCTATCGTCACCACTCCTCATTCCTATTCAATACACACTAAAAGAATTCCTGTACTCAATTAACACAAACTCTTTTTGATCTTTCTAAATTTAAAATTATATTTTTAAAAAATATTTGTGTAATTCAATGGAAAGATAAATAAAATATAAATAGAAAAATTACATTTATATGATAAATTAAAATTTACTTTTAATAATAAAATATAAATAGAAAAATTACATTTATATGATAAATTAAAATTTACTTTTAATAATAAATATTCTTAATATTTAAATTATATAATTTTTTGAAACATCTTTTATGTACATATTTTCAATTTTTTAAATTTTAAAACTTTTTTTTTTATTAACATTTAAAATTGTAATTTTTTTAATAATTTTTCTAAATTAAAAATTAAAAATTATATATATATATATATATATATATATATATATATATATATATAATTTTAATTTTTTGAATTTAGAAACATTATATTCAAATATTATCTTATTGCATGAAATATATTCATCGATTTTAAATTTTTTTCAAACCATTGAATCAATTTTTTCATATTACATTAAACTTTGAAATAAGAAACAGTTACAACTAATTTATAATAGCTTGCATTGAACTCTAAAATAGTACTCTTTAAATTTGAATTGAATGTTAATACTAAATTTCTAGCTCTAAGTCTCTTCGAATTTATTATTAATTATTGTAGGACAAAATCTCTATATTGTTACTTGTAGCAAACAAAACCGAAAAAGTTAAGAACCTTTATTACCCCCAAAATTCACTAATCCTACAAAACTAAAACTAACTATTTCCTTCACTTGCTCGAGCAACAATGTACCTACACAAAACCAAAAATAAAAAAAAATTATTTGATTGTTTTTGAGAAATGGCGATGAGAACACAATGGATAGAGCATAACTTAGGGCACAACACTTCTTTCGACACCATCGTTGATCAATTCTTTCATGGACGACCATATTTTATTGGCTTGTGAGTAGTCCTGAATAACAGGAAAAGTAAGTGCCCATCCCTTGACAATATGATACTGGCATGTTAGAGGAAAACTTCACGGGAAAACAAAAAACTTTAGTTCTTTCTTCAGCCGCACGATAAGAAATTCATTTGTACAACGCCAAAAAATTGAACTCAATTATTTTCGGTAAGGTTTCAGGCATCTGACATCACACATTTCGCTGGTTGCGAGGATTTTATACAACGAGAAAATCGCTTACAAACCACCGGAAAGCATTTTCCGACCGTGAGACAATTTCAGTGTGACAAAATTCCAGTTGCAAGCAACCTCATAGGAGAAGCCTATCGGCTAATTAAAAAAGAAAAGTGAGAACCACTAAGTAGTACTTGTTTATTACTAACAAGTAGAAGATAAATTGTGATATTACTATAAAAAATTCTACCTATATTTTTTCAAGTTAAAGTTGAATCTCATAGCAATATCACAATCATAATAATAATAATAATATCAGTTAACAATAATATAATGTAATGTTTAGAAAGAAATTGTAAAAGTAGAAACAAAGAAAGAAAAAAGCAAAAAGCCGTATGAGCTGCATTGATTGAATTAAAAAATATAATAATAATAAAAAAAAAACGTATAACTTTCGTTGGTGGAACGATACTTTGTGTCGTGCTCCACTTGATCAGCAGCCGTACGGTGGAGTACGTAGACGTAAACGTAAACGACTGAAATAAATTATGTTAAATTTTGAGGTTAGTCAACAAATGCAGAATGCTGCAATTGTAATTTAGCAGTAGAGTCAGAGCGAGCAGAGGCAAAGTTGCAGACCAAGTTGCGAGTTCGAATCTCGATGACGCCTATGCCTCCGTACAACTCGAAACAAGGGCCCCACGCAACATAACGCAAATGACCCGACCAACCTACAATTCGCCAGGAAGCCGGAGCGGGTTTTCTTGGATTGTGGCGCTGTTCGTGATTGAGTAGAAAACAAAGCAACGAAAAACGATTTGCTAAAAAAGAAGGTTCGGACATTTTTACAGGGCAGGGGAATGGCAAAGATCGGCTCGGGGGTCGAGTCCCCGTAGCGTACTAGGGCCGTGGGAGATGGATGCCCAGGGCAGACTCCCCACGGCAGGGAAAAGGAATTGTGTTATTGGGAAAGGTACCAGTGAGGAAAACAAGGATTGCTTTGGAAACCAGGGGTTCTTTGAAATCAAGGGTTTATCTGAAAGTAAGGAATTTCCTGAGAATTTTTGCTTATTGGAAAACAAAGGCTGTTTAGAAAAATCTCGTTTATTTGAAAACAAGGGATTGTCCGAAAAATTTGGTCCATTGGAAAACAAAGAATTTATCGAAAAATCGAGTCTATTTGGAAGCCAGAAATTGTGGGAATTCGAAAATAAGGTATTTTCTGAAAAAAATGGAGGAAATGATGGACTCTCTGAAAACAACGGCATTTTAGAAAACAAGGTATTTTCTGAAAAAAAATGGAGGGAGTGAGGGATTTTCTAGAAACAAGGGCTTCTCTGAAAACACTGGCATTTTCGCAAACAACTGCATTTCTGGAAGCAAGGGCATTTCTGAATATAAGGGCACCTCCGAAAACAAGGATTTTTTTGGAAGCCGAAACTTTTTTGAAATTAAGGGCTTTTTCGAAAACGAGGCCTTTTCTGGAAGGGGAGGTTTATGTGTAAACAAGGGGTTTTCTGGAACTGAGGAATATTCTGGGCATGAGGGGTTTTCGGAAAATAATGGGTTTTCCATGAAAGGTTTTCAGTTCGGGGGTATGGAGGATGATCCCGAACTTAAAAGGAAAATCGGCAGAAGAAGAATGGGGAGTATCGAGAGGAAAACGTGTGAAGGAAAACATAATTAAGGTTTCTGGAAATGGGAGATTTGCTGAAGATAAAGTTGTTTCTAAGAGTGCCCATAGGTTTGGGGGCTGCAGAAGATGAACACGAGATTAAGAGGAATGATTGCAGGAAATACATGGGTATTTCCAGAGTGAAATGTGTGAACGAAGAGAGAATTGGGGATTTTAGGGTTTTGGGCCCGCGAGCTTTGGCGAGTGGGACGGGGTTTTTTTGGGGGAAGAGGAGGAAAAAGGAGGTAGAGGAGAAGGATAATTACAGCGATCCGCTTGTGGTTTTGGGATCGGATATAATGTTAATGATATTGCATCGTCTAGATGCACGCAGCTTGGCACAGTCTATTTTGGTTTCACATGGATGGCAGGCATTGGCAGCCTGTGATCGCCTCTGGGCTAAAAAGGTAGGAGGACCTGAAAACTCACATACTTGATTACTTTTCAATTAATGTGTGATAGAGTTGTTCGTGTCCTCTAACTCTTGTAAGTATGTAGAGAATGTTCGTGCTTTGTGGCCTTACAGGACGTTCTTAATCTTTAAGACATGCACCGAATTCATCTACTTGTTAACTTTGTTGTGCTTCCTGTTTAAAATAAGAATTCCTTCGGCAACTCCGGTTTTCTGTTTTTGGAAACAGGTCAGATATTTAGACAGAGACAAATTAATGAGGCTTTTAATCTGATGGGATTTGAACTTCGATCAATTATAAGGAGGCATTGTATCTAAACTGCTAGAGCAAGTTGCTACAGAAAATCTGAAGCCAAGCCATAGGAAGATCAGTACATTTTCAGACATAAAAGCTTAGAAACAGAACATCTGTGTTTGTAAACATTCAATTGTAGGAGGACAAATGCAAGAACTGGAACAGGATTAGATTTTTGCAACATAAAACAAACAAACGTTTCCCTTGTCACTCTATTGGGGTTCTAAGAGAGGTTACTTAATACTAAGGGAAACTGCTCATTGGAGATCAGCTGGAAGATTGGCATCTGCACCCTCTTCCATGACTTGTTGCTGTCAAGACTGATGCTTTCCTGGGGATGAATGATTAGGTGACAGTTTTAAACCTACGGTTGACTGGTTCACTAAAACTGAACCCTCCTTGTGATTTTGTCATTTTTGGGAATGCATGAAGGTGGCAGTGCTAAATTTACGTTGAATGTTGGCACCAGAACCAAATTCCTGTATGGTTTTACATACATTATTTTGCACCAACTTTAATTGCACATGATGACCTAGATGCTTGATTTCCTTGGAGCCTCCCATATAACCCAAGGAGTTCCCTCTGTGGTGGGTCCAGGAGTGTTGCCTCACAGGCCATGTGGAACCACACTTATAATAGATGCTGTCCATTCTAACTATTTCCTTTGCATTGTGTATTATCAATTACATGTGTATGTACATGGATTGAGCTGGATAAGATAATGATTCCATCTCCTTCAAAAGAATGTTGTGTTCAAAATGTCCCGATGAAAAGAATTCTAATACAATTCTTTATATGTTTCTATTTATGAGTTCTAGCATATAGTTGTTTCTGTATATCACCTGAATTCTAGAAATTTAGGTTGTTGTCTACCAGATATTTCTAGGGTTTGAGATCAATTCAGCATGCTTTCTTCTTTGCACTGTCTATTCAGTTTCTCTTCCTTAAAGAGGATACCAAGGCCACCTGGAGCATGGAAAGTTTCAAATTGTGAAAGTCGTTCAGGAACAAGGATAGCACATTTAACCAAGATAGGAAACAATGCGTAAAGCAATATTACAATATTTTTGAACAGAGTCGAAATAAAACCAGACATTAATCAGACACCATATGTTCGTTATGATGGGTTTATTTTTTCATTTTAAAGATTAGAGATATCATATAAATTAGAATTACAGTTACTATATGCTCATAGACATTGAAATCAGTTTATGGCTAATTAGTTTTTTCGTTTCCTCATTTCAGGTTAACTGTTCAGTTTCACATTACCTTTCTCAACTTTTTTCTAATATCTTTAACAATTTATTTAGTTAGAGTAGTCCATGCCTAAACCATAGCAGGTTTAGGCTATGGCACTGTCATTGGCTCTCAATTTGGCCAAAGATGCTACCTTTGGGTTCTCTTTCAATCACCAGGACTGTGCTTTGTTGCTGCACTTCTATCATTGTGCAATTGTAAGTAAATTTTTTGCTAATAAAATTACAGCCAGTGAGCAATCTGAAGTGGTTGAAATAACCTTTTATTACCTCTTCATCAATTCTTCAAAGGACCAAACAATCTATCCTAGGGAAACTGCTGATAAAAACTATGAATGAGTGTGAATGAAATCTTAATACAGAGACAATAGACCATGCTTATCTCAAAGTGGGGTCCTGATGATGGACTGGAAAATGTGGTTTGTATTTTGATTCGCTTATTATCAATTATTGTGATTTCTTTTATTATGGATTGTGGAATCTTGAAGTGTCTAAGTATTCAGTTTCCCAAAATACATTCATGTCCTTGCAAATGTCAAATTCTCCACGATATGGTTCCAATATCAAAGACACACTTTTAATCTGTACAAAATATCATTTGCACTGGGATATACTGTGTATTTTTTCCCACCTGAATGTGTCTGCTATTTTATAGGAGTTCTTTTAAATTTTCACAAATGCATCCTTGAGAACACAAAGAAGAGTGTGCTGTTGATGTTATCTCTGTTTATAGACACACACATAACCTTATAGATATCTGCACTTAGTACATACTTCAATGGAGAGGAGATCCTTTTTAATGCTGGGGTAAGTCTTCTGTATTTTTCATTTGGAATAGCTATCAATGATTATTTTAAATTCTTCTTGTACTGTATGCAGTGTGAACAATTGTGGTTTGGTAAGGCACACCTTCCTCGCTCAGCAATGCAGAGAGGGCTACCGAAATTGGCTGCCTACTCAATTTCTGTTCGAGATGCTAAACGAGTAAGCTAATGCAGCTTTCATGTGTCATTAGACAAGTTAGTTTTTCTTCTAACTGCTAGTTTGGGAATTTAATGTTTGTTACATGTGTGCCATATTATGTGCCAGCTGATAAACATTTACATAGGAAAAATCTGAATGTAGATCCTTAGTAGCTAAGTCAAAGGGGTCTTGTTAGAGATTATATTATATATATGCCAAAAAGAAAACAACATATTTAAGCATGAGAATCATTGGTGCTTTGTATTGTAAGATAGTGTTTATTCCAGAATTATAATACATTTAGTTATACCATTAAACTTGGCATATGCTTTGTAGATCATGTTCATTAAGAATCTTGTTTCAATGTGACCTTGAGTTGTTAACTCAATCTAGTTCTTTTCTTTTGGTAAGCCTATTTTGACAGGTCCTTTTTGAATTTAGTTATTTCTTGGTGCATGGATATTTGATGGAGGATATTCAGAATTTTTAATGCAGATTTTTTCTGACCATTATTTGAGATGAATCTACCAAAATTTCAAATAATTTTATTCTAGTGCGATCCCTACAATATTTCTTAGTGATTGTGTCATTTGTTTGCTTAATCTTGCTGTCTTTTTGTTATCTTATGTTTTTTCATAGATCACTATCAAGAAATCACATTTTATGTCCCCATGGTATAAAATCCTTGTTGCTTCATTTTTTTTTTTTGGTCGGTAAAAGTTTTATTATATTATTAAAGTTTAAGAAGTAGGAATACAAATATAACTATGATAAACCAGAACACCGGCATTCTCCGCAGAGACTTAGTCACAAAACAAAACTATCTAAAGCCTTAACAGCCCTCGCCCTACGAACTCGACAACTACCATATACCCTTTAAAGCATCTCGAAGTTCATGTAGAACATTACGATTACATAACAAAAGGAAAGATTTACATAGCCAAACAACCTTACAAAATAGAATCCATCAAAAGTCAAAACCTGTGGAAGCGTCACCACCCACATCATCCTTGAGCTTGTGATGAGGGGCCAACATTCCCTGTCTCAATCCTTTGTGTTTTGGTGCTACCTGGTGGGGGTCCATGTCATCTCTTTGGGTTATCTTGCACTAGAATAAGCTCTCCTCTTTGAGCTTAGGCCTCCTTTGTCCTTAGGTAGTCTTTAATGGCTCTGAACCCAATGCTTGTCGCCACCCTGTGAACTTCCCTGTCATCGTGAGTGTTCCAAATGAGGAATGGGTGGATAGGAACATCCACCTCTCCAACTTGAGGCCAATCATTGTCTCTAGGAACTAGTCCCACCCCGCTTCTAGCCTTGGCTAAAACTTCCTCCACTCCTCCTCTCCACTCCTCCCAAACACATCCGACACCACCCTTCTCGTGTTTGCAATTGTATCTTATTCCAAAGACCACCCCATAAACAATGATGCAATTTCCACATTTGAGTGGTATTTGCCTTCTGCCATAACATAGTCATCCCCCAACATAATAGAGACTTAATGCAAGAATTCCTCATTTTCAAAGTTGAAAATATTCTTGAATCTATCTGAGGAAACTTTCCCCCGTAATACAATCACTGGTTTTGTGGCTTGAAGTGAGAAATTTGCCAACATGGTTGTTGCAAAGGTGGTATTCACTGGCTACTTCCCAAATACCCAAAACCACCTTTGAAGGAGTGTGTATGAAGCAAAAGGAAAGTAATCATCCCTTTTGAGATTACAATTTCTTCCACATGAGACATATACCACCTTGCAGAGAATTAATAGCGACGCATCTATGAGTTTGTACTCAGCCTGTGTACCTGCCCATCTCCACACCAATCCTTGGCACACATTTTTTCCTTAGGTCCATGAAGGCCACTGCACCCACGTCATCCTATGACTCGACAACCACATTAGAAAGTTGGTCTGCATCCATTTTTCCCGCTCTTTTGACTAGAATATTTTGAAATTTTCAAACCTTTCAAGCAGACTTGAGAGGATTTTCACCACTTTGTCAATTCTCCAATCATCTGATCTCCCGTTAATGATGGCATTTGTTATGATAAGAGAATCCCTTTTTAAATGCAATTGTGGAATCGTGAGTGTCTTTGGTAATTGGACCTGAGCAACCTTAACTTCTGCTGTGTTATTGGTTCCAAGAACCAATTTCTGTGGATTCCATGCGAAGGGACAACCTGTCCAATCCTTAGCTATACATCCCGCCCCGGAAGGCCTCAGGCTTCCCTTAGATGCACAATCAAAATTCACCTTCACCCAACCAGCATTAGGGGGACACCATTCCGTCTGACCATCTCTAGTAAACCAAATAGATTAACCTTTTTCGACCCATTAACATACCCTTGTTGCTGCATCTTAATTTTGTAGTTAGTTTTCTTAAATGTATGCTCTTCAACTCTTTTAAAATTCATCGTTTGTTTTTAGGAATTTGATATTGTTATTATGAATGCTCTCAACATCTATTTCTATCATTTGAGTGAATTCTACATTTCACGAGAATCTCAAAGATTTATATGCCGTCATTTAGTTTGGTGTACTTTGAAAAATCATAGTATAGCACATAGTAACGTCCATATGCATGGTTAATTGACAATCTTTTATATCTAATCCATATACAATGGTTGTGTAACAAAGAACTATGATAGTGAATTGTAGAAAACTATGTTGCTGGTCTCTGTACATTCCTTTTTATTCTAGTTAAATCTTTTTAATTTCACCATTTTGCTATTTTCAATTTATTTTCATGCTTAATACTTTTAATTCTAGCCATGAGATGCATTAGGTATGGTATGTGATGTCAATGATAAGAATTTCTTTTGTTCCATCACTATTTAGTACTATTACATAAATATGATGTAGATTAACCATCAAGGTTTAGACTTGGTAAAGGTTGGAGCTAAGATAATTATAACAGAGCCTAGTTGCAAGTGTATAAGATGCCGTCTATTGAAAGAAGTAGTTCTTTCTGAGTCTATCCTAAGGAAGATAAATGAATTATGAGGCTAGTAATCTACACGATTTGACTTATACTGTACATGAATGCTTTGCATAGGAAATAATTTCCTTATTTATTACTTTGATTTTAGAATTTGACCTTGGTAGTGTTGAACACCTCTGGATGCTGGGGTAGGTTAATCAACATGCAGAACAACTTAAATTACTCTGTCATACATCTTTAATAATTGACTTTAATCCAACTAACCATCAATGAAAGATATTGCAATGAACACACATACACATGAACACCAGATTTATGTGGAAAACCGAATATGGGAAAAACCACGGTGAGAATCTACTCACAATATGAATAACTGTTTACAATATTTGTTTTAGGTACATTGCCATGGAAGCACACTGCTCCCTGATGAAGAATTTGCAGGCTAAAGCCTACTGCCTTAGAGGAAGATACAGATCTGCACAAACTGTTAAAAGAGAACACAATCTTCCAGCAGGTACAAGGAAATGATGATATGAAAAGATATAGGATATCCTAATCAAACTCTGTAAAAACTTTGTCAAATCTGCACTCTTTTACGTTTGCCCTTTCTCATTCGTACTATGTTGCCTAAACATTCAATCCATACATAATTCACACTAATTCCACACTTGATTTATCCTTTCGCTCTCATATATATACTATTTTCACATCGGAAACCCAACAAGGTTGGCTATAGGAAATTGAAATATGTTTGTACAAATTTGGCCACCATGAGCACAATTACTTAATGTGGTCCACCCCAGGAGATGAAGGGGACCCAAATACATCATAGCATGTCATCCATAAATGAATTTATCAAAGCAAGATCATTGCAACCATCTTTAAGGTCGGACCCAAAAGAAACGTCTAGAAAAGCATTAAAGCACATTAGTGGGTCGGCCCAAGAACACTCTTCAATGCACATGACATCATGCGGAGCACAATATGCCATGGCAGGGCCTGTTTCAATCTCTTAACCCTTCCTCCAAAGCATAGCTAGATCAATAAGTTATGAATCACTTCATCAAAATCAGTTGAGTTGGCCAGAGACCAACACAGACAACAATATTGATTCAGAACAACATATCTTCAGTTGTAGAGCGAATCAACATAAGATCCCTGAATTGGAACACTGCACATACGTTAGCAACATGTCCACCAATTCACATAGCTTGAGATGCCAATGTAAAGCATTCTTTGAACCTGTCCTGACTATTCCTGATAGTCATCCCTTTAAGCGGCAAACAACAAAACCCAACTTCTTTCTCTGAACTTCTATGGACTTGAAAATAGGATAGTGCAACATTCACAGACCATACATTACAACATTAAAACTGCAAGCCATCAACTTCTTATGCGGAGAAATGCAGAGCATTCTCCCATAAGGACTTCAAATTCTCTTTCCTGCATATACAAGCTTCCCATACTTAAATCTTCCGGATACACCAGATACTATCTTGTTATCATAATCAATCCCTTGCAGTCCAATTTGCGCTTCCATCCTCATCAATTGACCTTGTTGTTGCTCCACTTACCACTTACCACATCCCACAAATCCTTTTCAATAAGGATCAACTGTAATTTGATTTGCCACATGTGGAATTTTGAACCTTCAACGTTATCTATTAATGTGCTATTAAAAAAATACACTATTTGACTACCCCCCAATCTAAATAATATCATGATATCGGGCTCCACCGATAATCCACCTTGAAATTTTTGATTAAGTCAACAATCTAAATTGACTCTAGAAAAGTGATAAGACTTTCCCAAAAAAGAACTTTGTAAAACCTCACCAAACACTAAATATAATTGAAGTTTGAACAAGTCAATAATGGCCACAATGTCTAATGTTGTTGAAAGATGATTGGAAGAAAATACATCATAAACCACTCTATTAAGCTGATGTGCAACACAACTTAATATGACTATGTCCTTACCAGAAATATTGAAGATGCAACTTAGACATTTGCAGCAACTTACCATGCTTCTGCTGAGTAGAAAGGAGGATATGTGATTGTGGAATCTCTATAAGTTTTTCTTCCACTCATATCTCTTTTGGTTGCGATAGAGAAAACTTGCCAGCAGCTCAATCACCATGCAAATTATGATGAATCAATAGGCACATGCAATACTCAATCGTGATTGGGATGCAACAGTGGCAATATCCTGTGCAGCTTTTGTAAGCAAGCAGAGTTCTCCCAGCGACCTGCTTTACTCAGTAGTTACAGATAGTTTGCAATATTCAGTGCATAAAGATACCCTTCAAATGCCCCAGCTTACTGTAGTTTGAGTATTCCATTTATAAATTGGCCTCACAACACAGGAAAAACAAAAAATAATGCGTATGTCAATTCTATTCAGCGTGCACAAGATCTATAATCTGCTGGGCATAATGCTTGTGAATCACCAATTGATTTAGTTTTCGTACGAGCATTCCTTCAAAAATTCATTCTGACTTCCTTGGCTGCGACCCACCTTTCACTAGCGGCTTATCTCTTTTAAATAATTACAGTGACCTTAATTGGCACTCCCTTTGGCTTCAAATCAGTGTGAACTTAACAAGCGGCCTGCTGGAATAACATCATACTTGTTGACTCTTCTACAATCTTCTTTTTCCTCTATTCACTTTTCTCATAGCACCGCTGATGTCCTATTTGACACTGACTTTTAATGTTTCTTCATCCATGTCATGATCTTCACCTACGGCTCTTCTATCCTCCTCTACGAGTCTCCCTTAATCTTCTTTGATGGTTGCAGTTTGTTACTGTAAGATGAAAATTTAAAACGACTCTTTAATTCTGCCCCAAACTTTGTGCTCTGATACCATAATAGAGATTTTAGGTAGAATGATAGAAGCAACAAAAGTTAAACATTAGAAAATATCATACCCCATTTATTGTTAATCAAATACATTACACTTACATAGGAGTTTCCTGTTTAATCTACTACATTATAGGAAACTTCGGAAACAACTTTACCAAATATATTGAGTTGTTTTAACATCTCAACACTTTTGTAGCACTAATACAATAACCCATATAAAAACCTATAACAAACCTACCAAATTATTAATTTATGCATCCTATGATGCATTTGTTGTGGCTTTAACACCATTAGAGGCCTTATCTTGGTAGATCGATTGCTCGAAGAACACACCACCTTCTATGCCATTGCAAAGGCTTTGTTGATTGGCCCTGGCTTGTTTGACTTATCAAACTCGGAGTTAGAACCCATTTTATGCAAGAGGAAAAATGTGTTGATGGCAGGGATTAGCCCCTTTCCACCAAGTGGCTTGTTTCTTGAACTATTGTAATTTTTAGAGGGAGAAGGATAAGATTTTGACCATTCCTCTACACCGTGTCTTGTAGCATAACAATGCTTGCACCTAAAAGAAATACCTTCATAATCTAGCATATGGTTCCAAAACTTGGAGCCAGATTTGATTTTAACCTCAGCAATAACTGGATAGGTAAGATCCATTTCCACAAGAATTTGTGCAAGTGTAAAGGAGGAAGGAAGAATAAATGTAGAATGATCTTCTTAAGATGCTGGTCGATAAATGCATTTACTAACAGAGTTGTTATTGTGAGTAAGCATGAAGGTCCACAAAAATGTAATGACAGATTTGTATTCTTCTCTCCAAATTGGAGAAGCTGAGAAGGTATCTGTAAACAGGTTAGTTTGGATACCATGGCTTCTTACCCAAAAGAAATTGTTCCAACACCACAGGCCCCTTTCAAAGCAATGTAGGATTTTCATTTGGGAGCTCGCACGTGACATAGAAGAAGCCCTTAGTGCAAGGACCAATACAGAACTCACCCTCAATTAAAGGTTACCAATGTTTTGAGATACCTATGTTCAAGTTTGCCAAACTCAGCCAAAAGTTATGAAAATGGAGCAGTCATCTCTGAGAATATGCCCAAACACACAGCAAGAAATCTCACACAACTACTCACAAACAGATTACAACAATTATTTGAATTTTGGAACACACAGAAACTTGAATCACGAAGAAATGTTTTGCCTCCAAAAGAACTCAATGTTTTGCCTTCCAAAAAGAACCCTCTTTCAATTGAATTCAACAACATATATATACATGAGGAGGAAAGTGAATAGTCATGAGGAGGAGCATAAATAGTTATTCCAAATTTGAATTGAAGAGTTGGAAGAAGATCTAACATCCACAAACAATTAATATTTACTTTTTTATTTTTCTGATTTTAATGCATTAACAATCTTGGACAGCTCCTGACAGCTCCAAACAACCTCCTGATTGCTCCTGAGGGCTCCTGATGACTTGTGACAACTTTGGACAATCTAGCTCTAATCCTCTAGATTACATTTGGATTGCTGCTCTTGATGACTCCTGACAGCTCCTGAAACCTCTTGATGCTCCTTTTGACTGAATCCAAACAAAACCAAAACTGAAATTTATTTTTTATGATGAGGATTGTACATACACATGGATGCTCCTAGATCAAACACCCTGCTTAGAGAAATGATTCATGAGAATGAACTCATGATCATTTGGGCCAATTTGAAATTGGAATTCCATACTCAACCATCTCATTTGCTTTCAACCATGATGCCGCTTCAGCTGGTTTATCCTTCCATTGAACCAAATACTCCATGTATTCCTTTCCTCGTGTTTTCTTTGCAACCCTAAAATCAACAATAGCATCTGCATTCTCAGCTTTCTTTTCAGGCAATTGATCAACCCATGTTGGTTTATGACCTGTTTCTGTTAGTAGATGTGTTGCTGTGCTAGTCTCTCTCGCATAATATCTATACAAATCACTAACATTGAATATAGGTGAGACATCAATGTTCTCCAGAAGGTCAACTTCGTAGGCATTAGCTGAAAGCCTCAAGATCCGACATGAACCTATCTTCTTCCATTTTAATTTATTATAGATTTCTTGCGAAATCTTTTCTTTTCTCAGATGAAGCATACCACTCACCAACATGAAATTCCTGGTCTCTTCTATGCATGCAAGTAGTTTTTGTATTTGGCAGTACTCTTCTCCAATTTTTCATTCACTTCTTTATGCAAATCTCTACTATATTCTTCAAAATCCTCAACTACACCACTATTCCTCACTAGATCTGCACTATCTTTGAGTTCATCCACACTCCTTGGGCTACTAAATTATTATGGGTGAATTTTGCCCATGGTAATGTTAAATCCCACTGATTTGGTTTTTCACCAACCAAACATTGCAGCAAATTACTAAAACTTATGTTTACAACTTTAGTCTGGCCATCCGTTTGTGGATGGTATGCTGAACTGAAATGCAATTGTGTGCCTAACTTCTTCCATAATGTACGCAAAAAATGGCCAACAAACTTTGTATCTCAATTTAAAACAATACTTTTAGGCAGTGTAACACGAGGACGCGTCCCCCCATAAACCCCCCATCCCTGGGTTAGGGATGTCCTCGAGACAGGGACTTTGCGTCCCCCTGTGCCCCATCATTGCCTTCTCGCCACTAAGTCGCCAACAGGATGCGGGGATGGGCAGACGTCCTAGGGATGTCCAGGGGATGACCAGATGTCCCTCTATCGTCCCGGGGACGTCTGCACATCCCCTGCCCCCGGTTAGGATGAGACTACAACAATTAGAGATGTAGGGCTGGTTGGTGTTCCTTTCGCAGATCTTGACCGTGAGGAGTCCAGTAGTTCCAGTGATAAGGAGTTTGCCTTGGGGGATGATTAGAGGCCTCCCTTCACTACATTTTGACTTGATTTTGTACTTGTTTTGATATTATGCTAGTCATTGTAATCATCTTTATGATATTTTTGATATAATATAAATTAGAATCTTTTATTTGCTGATAATTTGAATTTTTAATAGTAATTTGTAATTCAATATTCAATGTTCAAAATGAGAACTTCAATGTTCATTGTTCAATGTTCAATGTCCAAGTATACTGTATTCTGTATTGGGTATTTTGCAATTTTGCTATGTGCAATAATTTATTATTATTAGTTCTTATACTGTTATACATCATTTCTTAACTAGCATTTCAAGTACTATACGTATAGTATATTACAACACCCCACCCTCCGCCTCCCTTGTCACCGCCCCTCGCCATCCCCAAATTGAAGCCCTTTTTCCCCCGTCCCGATGTCCCGATGTCTTGACGTCACCCAATACCCATGTTACACTGCTTTTAGGCAAACCATGCAAATGAACTGCCTCTTTGAAAAATAAATTTGCAACATGGGAAGCATTACTAGTCTTTTGACAGGGAATAAAATGAGCCATTTTAGAAAATCTATCAACTACAACAAAAATTGAATCATTACCTCTTAGTGTTTGAGACAACCCCAAAACAAAATCCATACTAATATGTTCCCATGGCCTCTTTGGTATTGGTAGTGGCTGATACAACCCAGTATTTTGTTTCACTCCCTTTGCACACTGGCATAGTCTACTACATCCTCGAACCATCCTCTTCAAATCAATGCTCATCCCCGGCGAATAATAACTCTCACTAAGGAGAGCTATTGTTTTATCCATGCCAAAATGTCCACCCAATCCACCACTGTGCTTTTCTCTTATCAAATTATTCTTCATGGAACCTTGAGGTATGCACAACCTCTTGCCTTTGACTAACAAATTCTCTCGAATAAAATACTCCAACCATGGACTTGTTGATGTGAGTTTTAGTCCACTACAACATGCAAAATCAAACACTCAATGTTTTGGAGTGAAACATTAAATATTCAACTCTCTTGATATAAGGTCACTTCTTATGCTAAGCCTGCAAAGTAAGATCACAAGGTGACTTCAAGGTTCTTTTAGTGTGGATACTCGCTCAGTTGAAATGATGTGATTTGCAGGATCACAAAGGACTTACGCCAGTTCATTCAAGATTTGTCAACTACTCACACTTCTAATGATTTTGCTTCACAATGTGCAATGAAAATATGGTTTGATTTTCCAACCTTTCCACTTCAACTCAAACTTAAACCTAACTTCTACTGCTACTTCTACTTCTTACTATGAATACAAGGAATCATGGATGGACTTGGACTCTACTAGATGCGATCTCGCCTGCGACTCCACCCATCTAGTGCAAGCTTCTAAGGAACAATCAAATGGTTTTCAAATCAATATCTCCTCTTCAATTCCATCAAATGGATGCAAACTAAAGATTCAATATCAATTGAAATTAAGTGCTTTGATTCATCGGCTTGCCACACAAGGCACTCCTACCATCAGCAAGAGGCTAGTGGCCCGGATTTGTTGAGTCAATCAAGTAAACATCCACAATTACTTTTATCCAACTAACTACTTCTAAACAACATGAAATGAAATCCTAATCTAAGTGAGGAATGTGGATCACCATGCAATAATACAAACTTGATCACAACAATTCACCATGCAAGGCACAACAATAAAAAGTAGTGCAAATTTAGCATTATTTTAGCAACAATTCTCCAACAAGTCCTCCTTTACAAATGGGAGTGGTAGGGTTTATATAGGAGCCCCAATGACAATGAACGACTAAGATTGATCTGTAATCAATGGCCCAAATTAATCCATTACAAACCCTAATTAGGGCAACCAAAAGTAGCCAATAGAAATGAAGCACCACAAAATTAGCCAATGAGAAAATTCAAAGGCTTGAGGACCAATACGAAGCAAGGAAGCTGCCATGTTGTCATACAACTCATCATTATGAACATGCATGCCTCTTTACTCTTTCTCCCTTTTAGCAAAACTAATGAACTTAAGTAAAATTTTATTTGACCTATTCTTGACCATCTCATATATCTGCTTGTAAAAAATTTCAAGATCTCACCATTGTCATGATTGTGTCTTTGATTCACTTGCTCATTGATCTATTTGAAGCTCCTAAATTTTTTTAAAAACCTATAAATGGAGCTGAACTTCGTATTGATGCTTGAACAAGAATATCAAGTTCATCTTGCTCTTTTTGATATTTTGCAATTTTTATATTTAACAACCCCTTCCCTGTTAACTTATCAAAATGCCAACTGAGACATACAATTACACCCTATCCCTATTTTGTGGCAAAGGTGTTCACGAACCCTTGGTATATTGAAGGTTGGAACTAATCCATTTGCTATTCCCTTCACCAACATTGGACAATAATAATGCCATGAAATGATTCAAATTTCAAACTACAAAATAAGAAAATCTCAACCTTCTAAACTATAGTAAAACTCTTCATAAATAAACAACTTATATTACAATGAATTTTTAGAAAAATAAAAATAAAAATAATTGTAAGACTAATAAATTTGAGACAATGAAAATATAATAAAAACACCACATATGTGCACAAATATTTGGTTTTATTAAAAATTAGAAAATATCAGAAATAAGTTAAACCAATAAATATTATTGATTCATATAGCGATGAAGATAATCTCCTAGCTTTCACGAACTACAGATATCCTTGAGTCAACTCAGCAAAACCTTCAAACATTGTATATTGATCCCTAGTGTATGAGTGTATGTTGTTACAATTGTGCACGTTCATTTATTATGATAACATCAAGGAAAACACCATATACTGATCTCTAATGGATGTTGTTACAGTCATACATAATTATTAAATTATGTTAACGTCAATGATAACGCAAAACAAAGATCGACTAATGGGAAGAGATCACACAATGATTGAGATAATGTTTTACCTTGGAGAAATCCTCAAAGGGTGAAAACTACAATAAGAATGAACATTTTTCTCCTAGCTTCACTATCACAGTTTAAGTACGAAGTTACAAATAATTCCTCTAATAGCAACATGCCTTTGCAAATTAAAAACCTTTGATCTTAAACTTCCAATTATAAATTGCACATAAAAAACGAGACAATGAGAGTGAACCCTTCTAAGTTTGAATACAAACATTCTATGGCATTCTTCTATCCTCCGACAGCACCAAATTGGAAGAAAAAACGTCAAAAAGAGTAAATCCAAAAGACAAAATCCTTCATATACCACATTTTATTTTCAGAACAGCAAAATCACCACAATTAATGGCAAAAACATTGCCAACACAAACTACCAAAAAAATGTCAAATTAAGCTTTCTATGTGGTTTTGAAGCCTACACCCTTTGTTTCACAAACTATCCAACATTGCTCTAGATAACTTACGATACTCTAACAAGAATAAAATCATTCCTTATCTGAAAAGCGCACAATACTGAGAGGGGGAGGGGGTGAATCAGTATTTAACACAGACTCTAAAACTTAGAAGCAGAAATTAAAGAGCACACAGCAAGAAGACAAGACACGCAGAATTATCTTGTGGAAACCCAAGACGGGAAAAACCACGGCATACTAATCCAATGGGCAACAACCCCTTCTTACAAAGAGCTACAACTCTTAACTGGCTTCAACCAGTATACTCAAGGCAACAACCCTTTTACACCTGAGAGCCACAACTCTCCACAAGTTTACAAGGTCAGGCTCCAACCTGAATTAGAAGGCCACTACCTTCGTTACAAAAGATAAAAGATGTTTTAGACATACACATAAATTCTGTGTCTTCAAAAAGTTATGAAGACGCTGCAGGAGCACTAAGATTTTTCAAGAAGGAAACCTTAACACTTCTAGACTGTAGATATATAGAAATAAACTCCCCCTCGCTGTCAGACCTCACTGTATCCTTTTATCAACACTTCAATTGTTCATGGTCCCAGCTACCAGAATCACATCTGCACTCTTCTTCTGGTCTTTCCACGATGATTATTAATTTCTGCAAAAACCTTTCTCACAGTACTTCAGAGCTGTGTTCTCATTTTTGCTTGTCATGTCTATCTTTTAAAGATAAGGGCTAATGTTCTCAAAATGTCCCTGCACTGTTCTCAAGTTTAGCAACTTCCCTGCCAGTATTAATAAAAGCAGTGCACAGTTTTTGCTCACATATTTTTTAACTCATTGTATGATTTTAAAAATTTCTTCACCCAATGCCCAGCTACCGTAATACACACAAAAAATACATTCAAAAGAACAGAGACCGCTTACATACTGTCTGCAAAATAAAACGTTTTCAGACTTCCCTTTTTCCTTTTACAATACTCAATCTAGTGTCGTGCTTGTCTCTGCAAAAACGAGTTTTACTCTTTTCTCTGTTGTCTCCGGAAAGTATTATTATCTCTGCTTTTTAATGATCTCGATAACCTCTCATGTCCAAACTGAACTGCAGACCTGTTCCAAAAATAGTCACATTACCATGCAGTGTATCCTGTGCATATGACGGAGATGCTCGACACTCCTACTCCAACAGTTACAACTTCCGGTGCATCAAGAAGAAAAATACAAAAGACTGCCGTGTATTAATCCCATCCGACTTCCCTTGATACGCTCATAACGCTCAAAACAACGGTTGTAGTGGGATGGTTTTAAGTATATACGCAGTCACCGTAACTTATTGAAAATGCCCAGGTCTCTTTTGACAGTCCTAATTAATTCCCACAGAGCCGTTTTTCTTTATCGCCCAGATTTTACTCACTTCTAACTTCAAGGAAACACCACATGTCTATATTCTCTTCTGTTTTTTTTAACGTTGTTCATACTCTGCTTTTTTTGATAGCACTGTTTCGTATATGCCCAAACTGCGAACATACCTTTACACCCGAAGACACTTGTCCAGCGTATACTGCTCTAATCTGGACACCGTTACACAGCATAGCAAAAGACGTGTATATTCCGAGAAGCTCAAGAGCTAATTCCCGCTATTTTTCATTGCGTTGTTTTTCACTACCGTCTCTTTTAGCAGTCACACTCCCGATAGCGTCCAACACACGGTATCAATTGAGACGGTTTTTCTTTGATTAGATTTATGTTCATCTAATTTCCTGTAACTCCCGCAGAATATAAAACGTGTACCATATTTATTATATTTAGCATTCGATACAGTTCTCAGCATTTATGCACCTACTGCAGAACCGTTTATTATCAGACTACTTATTTCTTCTTACTGCCAGGGTCTTTCGATTGCTTTTGTTTTCTAACAACTTTAAACACACTGTCAAGCCAAGTGTGTAACCAGCGCAGACAGTCAACAGCTTACTACCAACTCAACATCACATACAGCGAAGGGCATTATAGCATGCTGACAGAAACGTTAATTATAAAGGACAAGTGTTACACCTGTTCATCCAAACAAAACAGAATAGATAACCAGGATCATTCATCTGTAGGCACACACACACAATGGACACCTGTCACAAATGGAGCTGAACTTTAAGATACCACGCATAGTGAACAGATTCAAGATAGGATGACACTTGTAGTCTATACAATAACCATGCCACTCAAAGTTTATCCCCCATAACATCAATGACAGAAAAACTAACATTCTCCGTACCACACTGAACTTTGAGGCACTTCCTGATCCATAACCCCAATGGTCCACCACTTTGACCTAGTTTTTAGATCACACCTTCTAGGGACTCAACAAATGTGTGGAATTATCTGGGAACTTATTTCCCACATCATCCTTGGAATACAATTTTGCTTTGATTGGAACTTGACCTTTCAACTCTATCAACCATGTCTCATGCTTAACTATTCTTGTTCTTCTCACCTTTTATGGAGCCATGTCACCTTCCAGTTTCTCTTGTCCACTTGAAACCAAGTCATCTACTGAAGGCAATACAAAATCTTCTTTGCCCAACATAAAATGTTCACACAATTGAAACATAACATTGATTACCGAGTGCATCTTCGTAAGGTGTAAGGTCTGACCAAGAAGTGTTTTCTCCCACTTGGCTCAACAATCTGAAAAGAACCATACCTAATTGGTTTTAGCTTCTTTGTTAGGCCTTGAAGTCTCTCACTTGGAAATTTTTTTGTTCTCTATGTTGCTCAAATTGATGCTTGTATTTGGCTTGTTACTCCTTAAGCCTTTCTTGAACATAGAGATGTATTTGTTGCACCTTATCTATGGTTCTCTCAGCCTTTTGCACATCCGAATCTTCATTTTCAAATTCTTCTTTTCACTGTCCCAAACAAGCATCAGATTGGCTAGGGGGTAGATGCTCAAAACAGGCCTCAAAAGGCGACAAGTTTGTAGAAGAGTGGACTGCCACAATATAGGAGACTTGAATGTATGCCAAGTTCTCATCCCAACCTTTGGGAAACCAATAATTGTACCTATTAGTGTTTTCATTTGCAGATTTTTGTGGAACACGTAAGAGAACAGTATTTAATGTAACAACTTTATGCAAATTGGAAGGGAAGTCCCATAATGACAACAAACCAAAAAAACCTAGAACTTAAGTACACAACCTCTAGCTTTTTGCAATATGTACAATTTATCTCTTGGGGGTTTTGAATTTACATTGCAAATAAAAACTAACTGACTGCCTATCTTTTAGCCCTGGGCCAAGTGCACAAGACAAATCAACATTCTGCTCAATACAAGAGTTTCAATATCTTCAAATTTAAGGCAAACAACCTATAACAACTAATATATTTTCACCCTTTGTAGCTCAAAGTTAAAACGGAAAAGTATGCGTACAACATGAGAACTGAATTAATATAAACAAAGGATGCACCCAAGACTAACTAAATCATATGAAGGAAACTACGTACAAAGCTACAATGACTACACTCCACTAAAATTAACAATAAAATGTTGGCAGTGTGCCAACGTCCCTCGCAGGATTCGCGACATGGCTTAACTGCCTCCTGTGGATTCTATAAGTCTAGTGGTTGTATTAGACATTGATAGGTCGATCTTTTGGTGCAATGGCAACTCTAGCTTGTAACAAGTGGTATGAGAGCTTGGTCACCAAGCCGTGGCGAGTGATGCTAGGAGGGGGATTGTTGGTAGTGTGCAGCGTCCCTCGCGAGATTTGCGACATGACTTAACCGCCTCTTGTGGATTCTATAAGTCTAGTGGTTGTATCGAGCATTGATAGGTCGATCTTTTGGTACAATGGCAACTCTAGCTTATAACATTAAAAACCTACAATTTTTAGGGAATGCAATTTCGATTTACCTAAACAACACATACATGATCATAAAAACCTTGAACAATAATTTCAATGGCAAAAGAAGGATATGTCACATCTAATAAGTGTGAATAGTAATTATGTACAAGTGTTTACAAAATTTTGCATGAGAAGTACTAAAAAAATAAACTAGTACTTCTACACTATCACTAATTTCCTTGCACAAAAACCAGCTTATCATACAATTTTGTCCACAAACTATAAACCGTAAATCAAAAACTCTTCAAGTAGATTTCTAATAGGGTTAACTATCAACTAAAAATAAACCTTCTAGAAGATCATCTAAAAATAGCCATTCTAAAAATAGACTTCTCTGAACCATTCTGAAAATAGCCTTCTCTGAAAATGGTTATCTACTAAAAATAATGATAAATAAAACTACCACAAACCAAAAATAGATCCAGCTAAAAATGGCCAATCTACCTAGCTCTTAGAAATGTTCTTTATGTTTTGGCCATGTCAGATTCTTTAAAGAAACCCTAGAACCTTGAATAACAATCTTGGTGCCTTGAATTTGGAAAATCATTCCTTCATTGCAGGATATGTTGTGTTCTACAACCATAGGCTCCTTCACAAATGTACCCTAACAATATGTGCTTGATAAAACACAATCTCTTTTAATGAAATCAAACCAATAACCTTTTAAGATTTTGAATGACGAGTGAAGGAAATGATAGACTTTTGTTGCTGTATCAAAACTAACACCAACATGACACTCCATTATGATCCATTACAACACTTCACTTCTCCATTCCCTCATTGTCTTGTCTTAAGTCAGTTACAGAACCCTAGCACAAGAAAGGAATGTGCAGTTTTCGTCAATGTTGAAACCTTGAATGCTTTGTAGATTACTTACGTATCATCCTTCGATAACAACAACCTTGTCATAGAATTGCTCATATCATAGAAGCTAATATTTTTCTCAAGAATATCTTGGCAAACCAAAGGAGAAAGATATTTTCAATTTCTCAAGATAATATCGTGAAAACATCAGAAGTTTTAAAAGTGCAGTAAATTTATCAAAAAAATGAGAAACAACTGACTTTAAAGGCATCCTAGTTGAAAGGAGAGGTAAATAGAGAGTATAGGAAAGGTACACCATAACTTTGAAATATGGATCTCATTAAGTTTGAAATCATTATTTATAATGCACAATATATAATGTGTTATTAATATATTATGTGCTTTACACTTCAAAATTTGAATACTCAAAATCAATCACAAACTACAAAATACAAATGCCAAGCTAAAAACTGAAATGAAAAAGAAGCACAAGGCATTTTGTAGACAAAGCTAAGATGGCTATCTATTGTAAAGTATGATCCACTAGGAGGCCATAGTTCATCATTATATTTTGCTCTTTCCTAAAATGATTCAACTGCTCTACTGTTAGACATTGTTAGAAAGATTTGTATTTGTCATTGATGTCAAAAGGACATATGCAGAGATGTCAAACAGATCACATAATAATATTTGCTCACAGATTTAATAATCATTCTCACAGAATTGATTAATCTCTGTTAATGTGTGTCCTTGTCTTCTGAGCATGTGATATCATCAGCATTTGTTATGTATTATAAACTTCAAAGCGATTCAACACCGTCTATTGATTCTTATCCCGTGAAAGTCTTCTTTGCAAAAACTGCTTTGATTCTGTCAACCTTGGCATATGATGTATATGTCGGATTTTTCAGAATTGTGGTCTACATCAGCGTCAAATACATAAACCTCCCTCAAGATCCTAAGATTGTCCTCATCAATTCAATCTTTTTCATCAACAAGACATTTTGTGTCAAGAACAATATCATTGAAGATCAATTGGTTGATCATCCTCGACACACTCTATATAATTGGTTCAAAAACATTCTTTTGAAACATTAAACAAAATAAGAATATAATTGCTAAATCAAAGAAAACAATAATTAAAATTTACAAATAAAATACAAATTCTCATTACTTCAAAATTTTCCATCTAAATGCAAAGGTTATGGTAAGAGAAAAAGACAGAAATGTGAAGCTTCTGGAATTGACTGTGTGCATTTTTTTGTTTGACGTTTCAGATCAAAATACATGATCCATCATCAGGAAACACAAAAAATGCCAGTAACAGAGCGTAAATAGAATGATGATTAGCAGAGTAGGCCAAATAAAAGGAGAGAAGAGGGTTGCGGAAACCAAAGCAAGGAGAGGGTGTGTGTAGAGGGTTAAAAAAAATAGGATTAAAGCACAAAAAAATAAAATAAAAACCAAATACAAACACACATACACTCAAACACAAACGTATACAAATATATAAATACACACAACCACATACATATATAAATATACGCACACGCAAACACACACACCAAAAACATATGCACACAAATATATAAATATAAAAATATGAACACCAAAAAACTAAACCCACACACATACATATATATAAAAACACAAAAAAATATAAACACATACATGCATACACAACCAAATGCATACAAAAATATAAACATAGAGGAGACTCCCACATATACACAAAATGTGTATGTGTGTGTCAGCCACAAGGACACAGAAACCAAAGAAAGGGGGGAAAAATGACAGGACCAGGAGAGAAAGAAAAAAGAGCTAAGGGGAAGGCAGAAATCAGGTGGAGGGAAGTACATGGAGAGGATAAGAGGACAAGAAGACAAAGGAGGGAGGCAGCCAGAGGGGGGTGGGAGAAGTCAAGGGGTCTGGTCTAAAGGAAGCATCGGGATAGGATTAGGAAGGGATGAAGGAACCGGATGGATACGAAGATGAGATAATAATGGTTTCCAAGAAAAGCTAAGACACCAGCCAACATCCTGGTTAAGGTTGGAAAGATGTTGGTTGATTTCAGTGGCTTCTTTAAGATTCCGAAGAGGAATGCTCAGCAAGGGCAGACTTGAGTATAAGCTCATGTCTGATGTTGGCAGGGTGTTCCTTGATTCTAGTGCTAATAGATTGTCCCGCCTCACCGATGTATGGTGTGCCACAAGAGCAGGTGAAGGCACCTGCATGGTGGATGCGATCAAGAGGATCCTTGGGGAAGGGATGAGATGTCTAAGAGATGGACTGGCTTGAAGGTGCAATAAAGGCCTCTGTTGCCAAGGATCTTAGAGATTTTGTGGTAGAGACCTTCAATGAAGGGGAGAGAGGCATGAGGAAGGTCAGGTGACCTTGTAGGAGAGAAAAAGGCAAATCATTCATCTGATTTTGAGTCAAAACAATTGCATTTCTTAAAGTGTATGTTTAGAACACAATCCAAGAACGCTCACAAGCAAATGAACACGGTTGGCTGAAAATTTGTATTCCCATCCATCTTAATTTCCTCGCATATTTGATAAGAAAATCAACCATGCCGCTACAAAATTTATAGTTTTAAGCAACATCATATTACATTAAAAAAAATTCAATCTATTAAAAAAAGATCTTATAAATTACCAACTACACGGTATCAAAGTTTTTGTACCTTCTACAACATAAAGAGTGGTAAAGAAAGCTTTTCACTATTGGTACATCAGTAACTCTGTCATGGCTTCCTGCCAATCTTGTGATTTAGGGAAAAATCTTTGAATGCATTGGAAGATGCCCTCATACACCTCTTCATCTTGATTAAAGAAGTCAATATTAAACAATGCTTGATTAAGTATCCAATGATATGGAAAGCATAATGCATTTGACCTCCCATATTGGCATGTACCTACTCGTCTCATGGTGCATCCTTGCTCTAATAGCCTCTATTGGTTCCCAAAACCGCAGATTGGAAATCCTAGAGCCTGCCAACTCTCCAATAGAATTCCAAATCAATTTTGGCCAACAAACGAGAATATTTCAAACTCCCCTACGCTTTAGGCTTCGCTACACCTAGGCGGGTAAACCTTTACTTCAAACTTGATCACCTGGTTCAAAGCTCTTCTATAGCGAATTTAAGCTGGTGAGTTCCTTGGCTGGCAAAATCCTTGAACTCGATCAAAATAAAGTTGAATGCTGAATGATTGAATTAAAATATTTTGTAATGATTTAGTAAGTTTTGTAGGAAGGAATTGATAGATTTTCTGACTTCATATATAAACCCAATATTTCAATAATAAGACCAGTGCCTCTGCTTACTCGGGCGATAGAGTCAACTTCAATGAAGGTTTACGTACAACTTTATAATGTTAGCACATTTATATTGCTATTCAATTCAATAATCAAGACGCGACAAATCAAATATTTATGCAATCCTAAATTATTCCAGATCGAATTTAAGATGCTATTTGACCGTATCCACTTATCCGATATTTAAATTGTATACAATATTCAAAATAATAATTACAAAGGACGGTTCATCTGCAGTTTAATTCTCCTTGCCTTTAATAATAAACAAAAGATGTTTTATTTTATTATTAAAATAAAATAAATTTATATTTATAAAATCATATTATTTCCCTTATCCCTCCATACAAAATATATAAAAATGATTCTATTTATTGAATCTCTTTTTTCTATCCAATGTCTCCAAAATAATAGACTTATTATTATTTATATACTCTCATATTCTCAAGGAAACGATATGTCCCTTGTCAAAGGCTAGGACTTTTTATTAAGATAATTAAACTTAGTTTTATTTGCACCCTTTCATTTTAATCATACCATATACTAACGTGATTAGTTTCGAGTTATCATCCTGGCTTTTCGCTAATAGCATCCCCCTTTCAGGATTAATCATTGTCTTCATGCGTAGCTGATGTTATTGTAGTCATTAACTATCACCGTGCCTTATAACCTTATAATCGCATCCTTCCTTACTCTTCCAATCACCGTTTTAACACAGATTAATGACGCTTTGATTACCTTAGTTACTTGTGCTGTCCATAATGGATTGACTGATTATGAAATATTTGTATTTCGTGTCGTATACTTGTGGACTTGTTTGAACACGATACCCCTGAGTCAGATAATGATACAGGAATGACGTTGTCAAGTAACCATCAGGTAATTTGTCCAGCAACATGTGGCCTCATATATTTGCGCAATCATTCTTGTCTTACTTTGTGCGTTGACAAGTTTACCATTTCTGCAATTAATTTCTATCACTCCCGGCACATGATACCTGACGTGGATGTTTGCCATGTATGCCTTGTTGTCTTCAGACGTTTCATTCCTTGGTGGCTTCTTGTATATCTTATTGCCTCATATTCATCATTTGTATCTGATGTCGGTATTAAATGTTGGTTTATTGCTGTCAAGATTAAATACGCTGTTCATTTTCTTTTATGAATCGAGCTCTTCAAAACACTTGATGGCATCTCCAAGCACTTAACAGGCAGACACCTCCCGATGTATTGGACCAGAGACCCGTTCGAAGAATTGCAAAAGCCTTAAAGAATAGTTTATACACCTCATTAAGATTTCCCTTGGCTAGTTGAAGTTTGCCAATCTATATCAAATCTCGAGCATCAGAACAGACTATGGGAGAGTGCTTCATTACTGTGTGTATGTTCAATACATCTGATACTTTGAAAGGATTTTCCAAATCAAGATCATATTTACGAGCACAAATAGTTATACCAAAGATTACAAAATGTTGACATCTTCACGCAGGCACTTCAAATTAATACTTGAATTTCACACACTTCTTAATATCAATCCAGACTAACTCAGAAGTTATACACAGCACTGAACTTGATATGATGACTGAACCTGCCCAATACTCCTTATTGTTTGGAAAAAGTTAGTAGCTTGGAGAGAACATAACTAATACCTCCTTTTCTGGCCTTTGATGGTCTATAGTACTGTTCATTCAATACATAACACTTCAACAGCTTCTGATAGCTCACTCAAACCTTCACAGTGCTCCCTTCCTCATATAATTTGATTCCTTATAATCATAGTATATGGTATGTATACTCTTGTGCAAAAATGGAGCCTCTAAAATTAGAGCTCCATCAGCCTCTTTGGCCTTATCCATAGCCTCATACAAAATTACCGCTGAGGATTTTAACCCTTCAACTAGTCGTAACACGCTACTTAAAGACTCTAAAAATCTTACAATCTCCTTTGCTTCTATCCAAAAACTCACAACAAAAACATTTTAGAAAAAATAAATAGTTTTAGAAAACAAGAAACTATTTCTTAAATAACGGGTGCCTGTTTTAATTGTTGTCTCAGGAACTCAATGCAAAAAGTGTATCCATTATTTTACAAAATGAGTACCTGTCTCTATTAGCATTTTTTCTAAGGTCGAAACATCACCTTGATAGAGACTAAACTTCTTGTGCAAACCCTTTGTTGGATACCTTAAGTCAAAAAGAAAAACTTACATTTTGCCTTTTAAATTTTTTAAAAATTGATCAAATATGAGCAAAATAGGAAAAATTATAATATTTCATCATCAAACATTTTTTATGTTTTAAGAACTAACATTATAAAATGTATAATTTAAAATTTATTTAATATTACATTATTAAATTAACAAGAAATTAAAAACAAAAAGTTTAAACTTTAAATATAAATATTTAAAATAAGTTTCACCAAAAAAACAAAAAATAAGAGAATTACATATGCCAATCTAAATTTTAAAAATAAAATGAAAATATATATAACAATATAACCGTATTATATTTTATTTGATATTGAATTATGAAATAAACACATTATTTAACATATTTAAAATATATTTTTAAGTTCAAATAAAAACCAATAAATTAAAAATTAAAAATAATATATTACAATTTAAAAATTAATCATCTAACTTCCATCTAAAGAAATTTAAAAATGATGTATGATCATTTTCTTTTACAACAAAATAATATATAATAAATGTATTTAGATGGCACTGCTATGAGTTTCCGATCCATGCTCAACTAGGGCTTTATCGCCCAACCCTTCCCCTTTTGAATGGTGATTCTTCCCATGCTAGCAATCCTTCTACTAATGGTCATCTAAATAAGTCCCTAAGAAGAGTATAAATCCTAGCGGTGCAGCGCAGATTTGAAATGAGTTTTGGACTAAACATCTTCAGGTGAAACTATGCAAATGTTAATGCATTGGTAGGTACGAAAGAAATGGATCTTGTGAAGTGGTGGAACTTCCATTGTGACATGACAAAATATCTACATAATCGCAATCATGCTTCTATCACATGTGAATGGGATGCTATTGTGCATACCCTTCTTGAAGTTTTTCGCCCATTTTGGTTTACGCCAGATGAAATACATGTCAAGTGGATTATGTTCATTTGTGTGCCATGCTGTTTGTTGCATTCTTTAAATATATCTGCATGATTAGTACTGCTGCAAGTGAATTAAATGCATTGAGGGCAGCTTACTAGAAGTAGTGATTAGGAACTTAACTTACGAGAATGCATTGGTGATGCAACTATAGGGTTATTGACCCAAAGGTTTATGGATCAAGTGGTATCAAAGGGTTATCCATTAGTAAATATGAGTCTTCAGGTTGTGCTGGCATGTACCAACAACCAGATCAAGTAGTGGCAATTGTTTTTGCTTCATTTTGAATCTGAAATTGGATCCAAATTGGTTTAGGAGAGTGGGAACAGGAGATGAAGGTGGGGCAGCTAGATTAAAAAACTGGAAGATGTCGCTAGGGTCAAGTTATGAGGAGAAGTAGGAAAAATTGGAAGGCATGATTTTGGTCCTCTTCCAAATTTGAATCTCAAAAGACAACATTAAAAAATGTGAAACAATAAGAGTGGAAATGGAATGAGGTGAGCCATCCAGAAGTTTCATCAAAGCAAAGGCTAATATCAACATCTAGCGATATGATGGCAAGATTAGCACTGAAATGCTGGATCAATGGGTCTCCCAAATGGGGGTATACTCAAGGCTCCATCAACAATCTTCACACTAGTAGATTTATTTTGCGAGGGTAAAAATTTTCGTACATACTTTCATATGGCATGAGAGCTATGTATGGTCAGGAATTAGGAAAGTGCCACCAGTTGCAAAGTGGGAAAACTTCAAAAGTCTTCTTCGTTAACAGTTCTATCTTATCTGCCATGAAGAAGAGTGACTAATCCAATGGTGTTACTTGAGACAAAGGCAAGTACAAAATGTGTTAGTCTAAACCGGGGATTTCAGAAAAAGAGCAGTTCTCCCAAATGGGGGTATACTCAAGGCTCCATCAACAATCTTCACACTAGTAGATTTATTTTGCGAGGGTAAAATTTTTCGTACATACTTTCATATGGCATGAGAGCTATGTATGGTCAGGAATTAGGAAAGTGCCACCAGTTGCAAAGAGGGAAAACTTCAAAAGTCTTCTTCGTTAACAGTTCTATCTTATCTGCCATGAAGAATAGTGACTAATCCAATGGTGTTACTTGAGACAAAGGCAAGGACAAAATGTGTTAGTCTAAACCGGGGATTTCAGAAAAAGAGCAGTCCAAATGGGCAAAGGCATTATGGATAGATCACCTATTCCTAGATTTGCATTTCTAGTCCCCAAATACATCATTCGTCACTCTGGATTAAATCTCCAGGTGTAGATATAACCCAGGTTACTTCTGCAAGTGTGGATCCAAACCATTCATTTCTAAAATTCAAAATTGAAAGTCCTGTTTGACAGACCTTTTAAGTAGCTGTTGTAAATCAACTTAATCCACATTATGTTGATTTGTGTGCTTGGTTGGTGTATTTATGAACATTGAGTCATACATTTGGAATTAACCTAGGACTTGTTGATCACATTTAGATTTTGATTTGTGAGGATATATAAAAAGATTTAGTGCATAATTAGAGATGATTGTCTGCTGATTGTCCGGTGTCCTTGATCTTTTGCCCAGAGCTGTAAAGCTCGTCCATCCAAGTGGAGTGAATTAAATCAAGCCATATCCTGTCATATTTGTCAGAGAACATCATATAAGGTTTGTGTAGAAGATCAGGTCCACAGTGGTGGAGTTGAAAAGGAGCAACGGATGTTTAATTTTTCAGAATCTGAGATCTTTTTCATAGAAAACCCTTAAACTCTGGAACCAAGGTGGATCAGTTGCTGACATTTGGCATACTATTTCCCCATCATTGGTTATTTTATTTTTTGCATTTATTTACATTTATGGTATTGATTGGCCCCTACTCCTTTATGTATGTTAATTTATGCTTAATTGAATTCATTGACGAGAGTGTCTATAGTCCTCAGATAACTGGTAAGGATCCTCATGCCATGAGATGAATGGTGTTTAATTAGATGAAACCAGAATTATGTATTTTATACAAGGTTTTAATGAATGTAACATGTGTTATATAGCTCCGATCTCACCTAATTTAACACCATTAGTTTTGATATGTGTCAATTGATTATTTGTTTCTGTTCATTTTCTGTCTAACCTAAATAGATACCAAAAATCATTGTTTTGTGGCTCTAGGCCAATCTTAACCGGCTCGGGTAATACTGGCCTTGGTGTTGTCTGCCTTACTTTTGAGTTTCGTGCTAATTATTTAACAGATAGAATACTTACTATTTTTTCATAAATTCATACAACACCCACAAAAACTACCATTCTAATGTGAACATGTAACATTAGATTGATATTTAAGTAACACTATAAGATCCATATGACTTTTGAGTTGTTAACTTTAAATACCTATCTCTATAATTAACATAATAATGCACCCAATTTAGCTATCTTTGCTTTTGTGTCAAATCTTGTTGAAGACATTGTACCTGTATTTTCAGGTCTTGATTGTGTAATACCATACAATTGTAAGGATTTTTATTCCCTCTATAATTATACTGTGATAAAACGGTTACTTTGTCAACTTCAATTATAGCTTATATTTGGAACATGATGAATAATCTTGTGTGCTTAGGTTCATATGGAGATTCCTAATGATATTCAATTTTCTAGGCCTTTGAGAGAATTTATGGAGCCAATGTGCAAACACTTGCATTAAGCAAGGCAGTTTGTTGTGGGTGTTTTCAAAACATATTCAATTTTGATTTGTTGGTGGGTTGAGCTTTCGAAGATGAGATTCTTGTTCTGCAGCTTTACAAGTAAGAAAAGATGTCTGATTTGAACCGTAAAGAATTTAAAATTCGAATGAAACATGTGTACTTTTATGAGTGTTGTATCTATTTGTAGAGTTATGTGTGAAAGAAAGTTTATTCTAGAGAGGAATTGCATGAAGGACGCTGCCAGACCTTGTTCTACTGATCATGTGGCTCCATGGATCTCCAGAATGCAACTCCAGAATGAAAATGTCCCATGCAAAAATAAAGAAAGGCAAGCTTTTGGGAGGAAAGTTTTCAGCAGGTTGTGAAAGTGGAGATGAAGTTTTCAGGCACTTAGCACCTCTATAGCAAAGTAGCAACTGTTGCAACTGAAGTTTTTTCACAGAAAGTTTTGCTCACTATAATTCTCTTTTAAACTCCATGGATTTTATCTGAAAAAAGTAATAATCAAATTTAAAAACCGCAAAAGGCCCCAAATTCTCTTAGTGGCACATGCTGAAAAAATGTGCTCACTAGTTAAGATCTTAGGAAACACAATAGATCATTTGAGGGCATTCTTCATCTAATATATCATTTTGCAGTAATTAACTAATAAACACTGTAGCAGAAACAACTGTAAATAGCTTATCTGAAACCTGCAAATACAGCTCAAATATTAATATAAAAATACATAAAGGTATCATTATGTCATTTTCTTGACATGTTCAAGGCAGAGAAGACAGCACAAGTTTAGAATTAAGGTTATGGCATTTGGATTATTTATTTAAAGTAACCTTGAATAAATTTTAACAGTGATAACGCATTTTCTTTTTATTTATTTATTTAAAGTAACCTTGAATAAATTTTAACAGTGATAACGCATTTTCTTTTTATTTATAGCCTAATGAAGGTTTAACCCAGGTTAAGAAATAGGGCTGCCCAAACTGGTACGTCCACCTCTGTGATGCCATGACCTATTATTTTTGTAAATGTGTTATTTCTTTTGATAACCATACTCTTTCTTCTTATGATTGGTATTTTTATGGAATAATATATCATATTTTAGTTTCCCATGATACTCTTTCTTCTTATGATTGGTATTTTTATGGAATAATATATTTTATTTTAGTTTCCCACGTTGTTTATTTGTTCAAACCCAGTTAATTAAATTCCTCTCTTTTACCATGCCATGCCAATCTGTGTAAATGAATTGCTACTATGATGTATTCCTTGGAATAATAACTAATTTGATATCTATTTTCACTGTTTTTAGTTTTTGCATGTTATGTTTGACCAACTAAATGATTACTTCTGGATGAGCTACATTTCATATAGTAAGTTATTAGCTTTCCTCCATTGGAAGACTGCATTTTCTCCATTTTCTATTATGTTATTTATTGAGGTGGCCATTTTTCCAGTAGATTTCAAAATTTCCTTTGCCACATCCCCACGTTCTTAATAAATTTGTAGTTGCCATTCATATGTTTCTTTTGGTACCTATCCTATAAAATAGAACAGTTGCCCGCAGAAATTGAGGAAAGTAGATATTAAATAAGCAGTAATCCCAGCCAACTGAATCTTGCTATTACGCTAATACCAATACCTTTTCATTCTTCATATTCCTGCCAAATGATTGCAATTCTTTCCATCAAGATATTAATGATGCAATTTCACCAGTGACTGCATAAATGCAAAGCCTGTCTTAGACTTAATTTTTCTTTGAGTTTCAATGCTTAATGGGTGGCAAGATTCACATTCAAGTAACAACAAAGTTAGTGTTGTTCAGTGCTTTGGTGAAGATGGAGATACTAGACAAACTTGGTGATGCCTCTGGCCTGTGAGATATATATATATATATAAGAAGCTGCAGCAATACAGAGTCTTATCTGTAATACAAAATTTAAACTGAGTTCCAGTATAGATTGTCACTAATTTATCACTGTCACAATTTCATGCAATACAAAATTTCACATGTAAGATATATACAATTTTTTTAATATAGAAAGCGCTTACATCAGGTTGATCATTTTCACAAAGGATAAAGGAGCAAGACAAGGGTGGGAAGCTTAACAGGCATGATGAATATCTACCATGCTGTTTATGTAAATATCTGATGTTTTCTCCTGATGTCATGTGTAGTATTACGAGTAATACCAATTATGTTTTCTAAGAGATGATATTTTCAGTGATTATCTTCGTTTAGTGAATTCAAAGGTTTCTTTCTGTTTGTAAACACATCTTATACCTGGGAAAAGATTGATCTCAGTTGGGTGCTTTCGCTTGACATGGGATGCAAAGGAAACCTTGACAACTCATGCTTAGGTTCCCAAGCACCTGATCTGGCCCAATGTAGTTATAGAATCTAATGGTACTTGATGCAGTCAAGGATAGGGGACCAAATGAAAGGCAGTCATGTATTTGCATTAAACATCAATGGCCTGTCAACAAGAGATCAACAAATTTTATATGATCACATGCACCAACTCAGGCTCATGCTAACATAACAGACTTTGACTCCACAATAAATTTGGTTTGATTCTCTAATTTAATACTAAGATTTTCATAATAAGGCTAAGTTACTGATTCGGGTGCGGATCTGGATACGGATGCGAAAATTGGGTGCACGGATGCATGAAATTTTTTTTTGGGGGATGCTGATGTGTTTATATATATATATTCAAAGAAATGAAAAAAATATACAAAATTAAAACATTTGATAGCATGATACTTCACCAATACATATTCAAATTGAAATTCAAATAAGTTATAACTAATAACTGAATAATAATTAAATGTCAGTTGATAGTTGTCATCACCAAATCCATCGTCAACAATTCAATCATAAAACTATTATGGTCAGTAATCTATGACTAAAATCTTAGTGACACACCAATCAGTGACTCACTATCCTTATTTATGAATTTTGGATATGAATGTTTAAATGTGTCTATATATATTTATAGAGTATGAATCTGCATGATCTGAGTGTATACATTTATAAACACTGTCAATAGATAATTATGTATTAATAAATGTATACACTATAAAATCTCCATATTCAAAATTCACAAGTAAATATAGTAAGATGTACCGCCAGTTATTTAGAAAGAAAGTATAATGGTCATGCTGAGTATTGATTTAGCTTGATTACCTTGAATATCTACGGATAAAGGAAGAACTTAAAAATTGAATTTCCAGATTACAATTTTAATGTAATGCCAAATTATTTACCATATATAGTCGTGGTGCCTTATGGAGGACATCAACCAACTGTTAGAACTGTTCAAAATTTTGGTACATGGTGTGAAAAGTCCTGCAAATTCCATGATTTCTCATAAACCCTAGGTCTTCCCATGCTGAAAAACCCTAAAATCCATGTCTTTCTAATTGATCGTTACTTTTTCCAGCCAATTAAAGTTCCCCTTTGCTGCATGTGTTATATTTCATCGTCAGGCGGGGCCATGTTCCTCTTCAGTTTGTTTTTTACCTAGTGGGCTCATTCAATTTTTCCTAAGTATAAAGCCCCGACGCCCTTTCAAACTTTTCCCAAGCCCCAATGTTTTTAAAAGTGTTGTGTTTTTCGGGCTCAGTCGGTATGTAGTGCTAAGTCCGACAATGTAAGAAAAGAGAAATTCGGCAGCAGTGTTAGGTCTTTTGGGCCTAGTCGACAAGTAGTGCAAAACCTGACGACCGTTTGATGATTCAACGAAAAGGGTAAAGGGCTTAAGTATTTTGGCTTATCTCTTAATCTCCAAGTCCCGGGCAGTTAGTTGATTTTATCTGGGGACTTGGCTAAAAGGCTTTCTCCAAGTCTCCTAGTACTTGGCGGTGATGCCTTAACCTTCAGCGATCTGGCGCGGCGGTTTTCTCATTATCTCACAGGGTAGCAGTTAAGTCAAGAATCATTTGGAGATTCAGCAAAGAGGTGAAATTTTTGATAGTTTGCGGTCATCTTCAGATCTCTACATGTTTGACAGTTAAGACAATTTGTTTGGCGACTTAGCGAAAGAGGTGATCTCTTATTCTTGTGATTCTGGTGGTTATTGGCTAAACATTTGAAGATCCAGCGACTTGGAGATAAGTGTTATCTCCAAGTCTCCTAATATAACCAGGGTTAAAGGTATGTCTTGAGATTGTGAGAATTGTATTGGTCGCTGAATCTCATGATGGAACTATGGTCAAAGCTCGGGCGAAGATTAAAGTACAGTCAGATTTGGATGATCTAACTGTTGGTGCGATCCCTCAAGCCTCAAACTGCAGTCTTATCCACCGCGGGATCACAACAGAGCGCCACCTGTCCACGGTTATTAGTGGGACCACCAGCTTCAAAGCATTTGTTAAACCGCCTGGTCAAGGTCATTTTGGTGGTTAGTGTCAGGCGGTCCCGATTTGTTTGCAGTCTAAGGCTTGATCGATTGTGAGGAAGATCAACGACAGGTGCGATGCCTCAAAAGAAAAGTGCCTAGTCTTTATCTAGCGCGTGATCACGACAGCCGTCCGATCAGATGTAGAGACAAGGAAATAGTTGTAGTGGGGCCGGTGGTACTTATTAATATGGACATTGCAGATTGGTTGATCAGACGATGGGTGTAAAGCCTCAATGAAAAGGTGTAAGGTTGTTAGTGGTTGCGGGATCATGACTTTCTGCCACGTGTTTAGTCCGATGAAGTCAATTAGAAGGTGGGTCCTCTGTGCCAGGTGTTGCAGATGTGTTATTTTCTGATTGGTTGCCGAAGAGGTGATGTGGCCGGTTATTTTTAAAGCCCGGTTGACCGTTCTGCTGATTGATGTGAAACACACGATATGCCAGGAAAGAGAGGGATTGACGGTTGCGTTTTAAACTTGATCGATTAACTGTTGCGGCTGTTTTATTTGAATTGTTTAAGGGTTTTTTTTTTAGCAAAATGGAGTGTGTGATAAAAACATTGAACCGAATCAGTTTTGTTTTGTTTCAAGGACGGTTGGAGGTGAAAATTGACGAGTAAGATACGGGTAGCCGTCATGAACTGATTTTTGTTTCCTGAAGTGCCATGCCAGTTTAATGTAGAGGACTGATACTTTGAGAAGGGCGGCTAGGGTTTGATGGTTGTCAGTTTTTCCATGCCCTGGTACATGCAAGTTTGCTAGGTTGGTTCTGGCATTGAATTTGTTGTCTACAACAAGAAGCTTTTAATTTGTAACCATAGTTGGCTTTTAATTTGTAACCATAGTTGGCTTGTGATGATGAAACCCAAATATTGTAAATCAGATTTGATTTGATCTTTCCTGGGTTTTTAGGCTTTCTTGTCTGCTTTTATTTCTTGTTGTATCTGGTTGTTGTAGTGGTTGGAAAACCTAATTTTGCCCTAAATGATCCCAAGCTTGTTGCAGTCCTTTATAAGGATTTTCAAGATCATTTAGGAGGGTCGTCTTTTGGCTGAGTGAGAGGTCTAGGTCTAGTCTTTCCTTGGTTCCAGAATACCGGCTGATGATTTGTTCTCAATCTAGGGTGTAACAAGTTTGATATCAGACAATATTATTATATCAAAGGGAAAACTTTTGGTCTTTTGCATATTATTGAAGTGGTTGAATCTTGAAGCAAGGTGTATACAGAGGCATGAATCCTCGTACATATACAAATATCCAAATTCATTTCTCTCCATTTGTGTTCATCTCTTGAGTTTTGGATTTTTTGGTCCATTGCATGGTGTTTACCCATGGATGTGTTGTTATTCCTTTGCTTTGATCCAGGATCAAATTAAAAAGCTTTGGATGAAACATAGATTCATTGGGTTTGCACAGGGATTTCTATAAGTAGTATGGGTTGGAGTATTTGTGTTAATGGCTTGGACCTATGACGAAGAATAGTAGTTGGATTTTGTATTCTGCAGTGCATTAGAGGTTTTGCCCAATGGATAAGGCACTGGTCAGAAGTAAGTATATTCTGCAGTAATATGTGTTTGATATGGTCTGCTTATATCCCTCAAGTTTTAATCATAACCAATCCCAAATCTTTTATAATATTGAGGTTATAGGGCTGTATTTTCATCATAGCAATGGAGAGTCAATGAATGACTGTTATCGTTTAGTACTTTCTTGCTGTCTATCTGCTTTGTTGAATCTAGTCTTGGTATTGTAAAAAGTGTTTTATTCACTAGATTAGGTGCACCTGCCTTGGTTTTGCAGAGCCAGAAGTGTAGAGGGTAGTCTTGTCCCTATAGTTGGTCCAGTTACCTACAAATCCCCCCATATTTGGAACTAACCCCTCAAAATCTGTCTTAGGTATACTGGTGTCTCTCTGAGTGTAAACTCCTTTTTAGGAACCAACACCAACTATGGTTCATTCGTATACTGTTCTTTCCGTTTAAGCTTTTTTCACATATTAACCTCATAGCATTTACAGAAATAATCTATAATCTGGTTTTACTTCTTCACCAGGCCAAACCAACACTAATATAACATCCTCATTGTATCTATTGATTGTTCGTCAAATCCGAGTGACAGATGTGGCATTTCGAGGATATTTGATCATATCTGATGTGGCATGTGGACCATGTACAGTAGCTTGGCCCCAACATGTACAGTAGCTTGGTCTTCCAAACCACCCAATTCTAGTCTGGTGTTGCTTTGAAGTTTGAATAATCCTTTTATCTGGATGCCTGGGATGTGCTTCTGGCAGGCACCCACAGGGCATCTGCCTCCGGATCCGCATCCGCATCCGGATCTGGGCTATGCCAGGGCGCATCGGTATCTTAGTAATGAGGTCAATACATTCAAGTGATCTCTTTACAAGGATTTGGTGCCCAGATATGGAAACAACTCCTTCCCTTTCAGAAACAATCTGGATTTGTACATGCATTAAATGTTTCACAGAAATTCGACAGGATTTCCACAAGGAACTAGAGACCTTCAACAACCTCACTACCATTGAACTTCAGATTTTCCTTGAACAAAATATTGATGCACATGTACTGAAACCTGTTGAATTGCATGCAGTCGCCACAATCTGATTCTCAGGGAATTTGCAACATGCAAAACAACATACACAAGAACTGCCCACAGTAATTCAACACCTGCAACAAATCCCTCATGCTCATAACCTTCACTATCCACGCTTGAGTTTCCTACCAATTAGCAAACACAAAGGAGCTCCATGCGCCTTGCTTCTTGCCAATCTACTATCTGGAAGCTAGCTCTCCTTCATTTCCATGGAATTTTTAAAGTTTTTCTTCCCTCAAAGACTTGTTTCTTTATTTCCAACATCGTTCTTTTTTGTCTGGGAGCTACATCTACCCCAAAGGAGTGCTGAAGATTGCATGCACACAATTTGGCCATGTGGATTGCCTTGTGTTAAGATTTTTTTTACAATGGCTAAAAATATCCAATTGGCACACCATTCTTCATGGAGAATTTTTGAGTGGTCAAAATGCAATGGAACTCCCACTTAATGCAGTGTCGTAGTAATAATTTTTCATGATTAGGCATAATATATCCCCTTCCTCAATCTTCACGGGCTTGAGATTTGTCATCTTTCTGAGTAAAGTTAGTAAACCTATGTCACTTAGGCTCTGGCTTTTCTTGCTGCATTGTTGCAAAAGTTTCTGTCTCCAATAAATAGGGGAGGAGTTGGACAGGTGGTTTATGTTTTCCTATTCATTAATGAATTTTATTTAAGTTTTCTGTAATTGATTGTATTTTTGCTGATTAGTTATATAGAATTTGTCACTACTTTTTTACTGGTAAATGCCATCTCTTCTTTACCAGGATCATTTTGAACTTGGTTAGGTACTTTTGCATGGGTGCCAAGTAGGTGAGGGAACCTAGGGCACCTCACATGTGTGAGGTATTATGCCTTTCCACTAGTTGATCTCAGACCAATGTACTTAATAGAATTTAATGGTGGTATTGATAATAGATAATCCTCAATGTTCATCGTGGGTTTGAGGTTTGTCACCTCAGAGAGAAATTCCACGTTGCTTCTGTTCTTGCTGTTCTTCCCTTTGATATGATGCTGCTTCTGTTAAAGTTAACGATTCTTTAAGTCCTTTAAAGAAAAATAAAATCTTCCTTAAATAAAATTTCTATATGATAGGAAATTCAATTTGGGACACTCATTTGTTCTAAAATATTTGCTTATATTACTATCCTGTGCTTAATCTACAGTGTATGTACAATCGTTTTTTGATGGTGTTTTAGTTCTTTGATACATGTTTCTGTTTACTTTTCTCAGACTCGGATTATGAAGGAAGACCTTTGTAACCATGTATGGGAATTTCGTTTTAAAACTGTAAGTTTTTAATAACAACTTCTCGGACATACACTAGTTTTTGAAATAATTTATTTAATTATTTTTTTCAGTGCCAGATTTGTATTACATAATTACATTAAATTTGTAATGGTGATTCTCAATTTCTCTGTTGCAGCCAGCACCATTGTATTGGCTTAATTTGGATCCCTCATGGAAAGGCACTGGGCCTCCCATGCGGCGATACTTCCATCCTGATGGTTCACAGACTGCAGACCCTACAGATAGAGTTTGGGGAGGTCATGAGTGCACCTACTCCATTGTTACTTTTACAGACCAAGGAAGGATTAAGGAGCATTATGTGAGAATCAATCGGTGGCCGAGAATGTCTGTTTCAAGGAAGCAGGACTGGGGTTGGGAGCTTGATAACCATGTATATTGCTATTCAAGTATACCCGATGCTGATAAAGAGGGTGGCACAGGTCCCCTCTCCCCTATCTGGTAATTTCTGAAGACGATGATGTATGTATAAGGTTGTATTAAACACCGCGTGGTATTTTTTTTCTATTCTCAGACAGCTTGGAGTGGCCTATGTTCTCAACTAAGCAGAAGGAATCAAACAATAACTATTTCATACTGCTAAATGTTGGACTTAAGTATTTATTTATCACTGTTGACTAAAACTATGCACTTATCAAGTTATCTTGCAATGACTGTTTGCTTATACCGAAGTGTTGTCTAAGTGTTTTGTATATTTGCACATACTTGTTCATGCTATTGTCATTGCTATTGGTCATGAATAGATTAAACAAACATTTGATATAATTATGTTAATCTGTGTGTTGTCTCTGAGCTAAAACAGCTGTACAATTTGTCTTACCAGTTATTATAGTTAGTAGGTTACTGTTGTTCTTCAGATTATCCAGTTGCAGTATTTCATTCTTGTTGAACTCATGCCAATTGGTCTCTTGTAGTTCAATCAAGCTCATAACGAAATGCTGAGACTTTTATTTCTACTAGCTATCTAATCTCTAGTTTAGTTCCAGCTAATTATTAATGGCCTTCGTCTCAGTCATTCATTTTAGAGTGGGTTAATACAACACTACATGTTTGTCTTGTGTCAATTTCATCAGGCAGCTGATTATTCATAGCCTCCATCTCAGCCATTCATGTTAGAGTGGGTTGTATTTGAACACTACATGTGAGTGGTTGTCTCATGTCAATATCATTAGGCAGCTGATTATTCATAGCCTTCATCTCAGCAATTCATTTTTGAGTGGGTTGTATTTGAACACTACATGTAAGTGTTTCTTATGTCAATTTCTTCAGACAT
Organism: Chamaecyparis obtusa; assembly: GCA_027943335.1. Lineage (NCBI taxonomy): Eukaryota > Viridiplantae > Streptophyta > Pinopsida > Cupressales > Cupressaceae > Chamaecyparis > Chamaecyparis obtusa. Next base: position 4,161,945 of record BSBK01001179.1, on the reverse strand, counting down.
CTAATAGCAACACAATTTCATGTTTTATTTTGAAGTTCAGTTTCTTCACTCTTTCCATTTGCCAATAGGCCATTGCTCTCAATTTGATCACATCGAAATAAAATTTGAGTTTATATTGTGTTATTGGAATTCTACTGAAATCTTTGATCTCTTACAGAAAAGCTGTACGAGAGATTAGTAAGGAGTAAGTGATGTTTACTAAGTCGATCATGATAAGCTTATTACTAACCTAGTTAGTTTGAGTTCATGGATATACTATAGTATCAGTGCTTTCAAGAAAAAGGGCAGGAAAAATGATCTCTTTCAGACATTTCTATGAGCAGCATATTTTAGGAAGCGCACCTCCCCATCCTTATTGTACCATAAAAAAGGAAATTGTATCATTCTCTTGCTTGTATTCGTTGGAGGTATTTAAAAACTCTAATATATTTGTTTGCCATCCTTAAGCTAAACATACCCTCAGGAAAGAGAGGCATATTAGAAATTTTTGATTTTTTATGAATGGATGGGAAACAATAGCTAGGCATGTTGAATAAGCAAGTAAATCTATAAGGAGGCAAGCTAAGAGGGCATTACATGGGTGTTAGAAAAAGGAGCTTGAAATTGAGCAATGAGCGTGTATGGCCTTAGAAGAGGATAGAGAGGACGAGGAAAAATAACTTCACTCTTACGATATCCGACATTGGGTTTATCTAAGGTTTAAACTTGTGTTCCTTCTGTTTTTCCTTGCAAATTATTTTCCAAGTTAAAATAATTGACACGAGAAATTGTTTTTTTTTTTTTCTAACGAATAATTTTTCACTCATTTTGCCTTAAAACTCATATCAATGTTGGGTTTGAGTCGATTGTAATCCAATCCCACATTAATGTTGGGTCGAGGCTTTCACGGGCATTTTCCCCCAATCTTTTGCTTTGACCTATACATGTTTTTTCTAATTTAGTTTATGATTAATATCAAATACTCCGGTAATAAAAGAATGAACATTATGTAGTGATTAGGTATTGAAGGTAACCATGAGATAACTTTAATTGTTTTTTTTTTAACAATGTTTACTTGTTTTCCATAGCATATAGGTGCTTAGTTGGTAGTGTGAGCTTGCAAATTGTTGTTTAATTAAAATTTGTATTTTAAATTTTTTATCTCATCATAAAATGTTACAAATTATAATTTTTACATCTTGCAAAAGTAATGTGTACAAGAAATAGCTATTCTGTAATGAGCTTTTAATAAATAATATTAAGTTAAGAAACAAGATGCCAACCAACAAAACATGACTATCATGAAAGTAAACTTAGTAAACTTAGTTCCTTTGAAAGCATTTTCGTTGATTACAATCAGATAACAATTGACTGCTTAAAATATTTAATGAAAGTAGTTTGGTGAAAAAAACTAGAAATAGAAAAATAAAAGAAATAGTAGAGCTTCAATGAAAAGAAATGAAATCGTTTCAAGTAAACTTAGTTCCTTTTAAAGCATTTTCGTTGATTACAATCAGATAAAAATTGACTGCTTCAAATATTTAATGAAAGTAGTTTGGTGAAAAAAACTAGAAATAGAAAAATAAAAGAAATAGTAGAGCTTCAATGAAAAGAAATGAAATCGTAAGGTAGAAACTAAGAGATACATGTTGTCAAGAAACAGTGATAAAGTGATGAAGATAATGCTCTATACATGTCAAAATCTGATAAAGACAAGACATTGCAATAAAAAACAGTGGCAAAGGTCTCAAGCAAAGATAATAGTGACTATGAATGACAGTGATAAAGTCTGGTTATGGATAAAAGACGTCATGGTCCAATTTAAAAGAGCACGTGATATGACAAACATTAGGAATAAAGGTTTTTTAATAGTGAAATGCTAAGAAGTGTCTAATTTCAGAATTTTGTAATAGTGGTAAGAAAGGAGAAATGATCAAAGAAAAGATATGATCTAAATTGTAGCAAGTCAATAGTTAGGGTAGTAAATGCACATGATAAGTGTTGTTTTTGTTAGGATTAACAAGATATAAATAACAGTTATATGCAAATATAATCGATATCAGAAAATAATAAACCACACAGAAGAGAACACAAGACACAAAGGTTTAACATGGTTCACTCAATTTTTGTGCTACGTCCACAGAGTCTAATATTCTAATTATCTAATGATTACAACATGATTACATTCCGCAATCTCTTACAATTCAATATCGTTGCAAGAAGGTACTAAAAACATATATTATGAAATCCCTAACCCTAAGCCATTTTTATACAAGTTTTTTGCCGCTTTAGGGTTAGAATTGGTTACAACATGTTAGCCCAAAAATAGTCGAAAACTAGCCCCAAACCCTGACGACGATAAATTAAAAGTGTACAGTACTTCCCTGATCAGTCACCGTTGACCAACAATCTCCCACTTGGTGACTAATCAGACTCCATGCTAAACAACACTCTCCCACTTGGAGACTGATCCTGTAGCAATACCGCTACCACATGAGGCTCCCACTAGATCAAACCACCTTGGACTCTATTGTTCTTTTATTCTGTTCAGTCTAAAAAGACTAACCAAAGCTGAAGAGGAGTTCAACTTCTCCCTTGGTACTACCTTTGTAAATATATCTGCTGGATTATCATTTGTATGTATCTTTTCCAATTTTAATTGTCCATCATCCAAAACTGACCAAATGAAATGGTATCGCAATTGTATGTGTTTTGTCTTTGAATGAAGAACAAAATTCTTGGCAAGATGAATGGCACTCTGGTTATCGGTAAACACACAATTGTGGATCTGTGGGTGTCCCAATTCCTCCATGAAGAATTGAAGCCATATCATCTCCTTGGCTGCCTCTGTAACAACAACATACTCTGCCTCGGTAGTGGATAAAGCATTCACCTTATGCAACCGAGAAATCTAACTCACTACTGTCCCACCAACAGTAAATACATATACTGTAGTACTCCGCTTGATATCAAGATCCCTTGCCAAATCTGAGTCAACACAGCCTTGTAAATCAGTAGTAGAGCCCCCAAAATGTAAACATTTACTAGATGTTCCTCTCAAATATTTGAGAATCCATTTGACTACATTTCAATGGTCAATCTCAGGATGACTCATATACTTGCTAACAACTCCCACTGCATGTGCAATATCTGGTCAAGTACATACCATAGCATACATTAAACTTCCTACAACTGAAACATAAGGTACCTTGGACATTTTAGTCTCCTCTTCTAGTGTCTTTGGACACATCTCCTTAGTCAATTTCAAATGATCAGGCAAAGGTGTGCTGATAGCGTTGACATTCTCCATAGAGAAACGTTGCAACACCTCAATATAAGCAGCTTGAGATAGAGTCAATATTCTGTGCTTCCTATCTCTGCATATTTTCATACCAAAGATTTGTTTTGCTGCCCCCAAATCCTTTATAGCAAATGAGTGTGCTAACTGTTGTGTCAATCCCTTAATGTGATCCATGTTAGACCCAACTACAAGCATATCATCAACATATAAACATAAAATAATGTAACTATCATCATCCAACCTCTTAAAATAAACACAATGGTTTGAATGACACCTAGTACATCCATGCTCATGCATAAAACTGTCAAATTTAAGATACCATTGCCGAGGTGCTTGCTTCAAGCCATATAAATTTTTCTTCAATCTGCACACTAAGTGCTCCTTACCTTTGACCTCAATTCCTTGTGGTTGTCCCATATATATTTCTTCATCCAAATCACTATGAAGAAAAACTGTTTTAACATCAATCTTCTTTAAATGTAAATCTTCAACACCCACAATACTTAAAACGGTACGAATATAAATTATTTTAACAACTGGAGAAAATATCTCATCGAAATCAATGCCCTTTTTTTATGCAAATCTTTTTACAACTAACTTGGCTTTAAATCTTTTCTTATGTCCATCCTCTTCTTTCAACCTATAAACCCATTTATTCTGTAAAACCCTTTTACCTGCATGTAACTTACATAAATCCCAAGTTTGATTTTTCAGCAATGAGTCCATTTCTTCTATCATTGTAGATTCTCACTAAAGCTTTGTATCCACCTGCACAGCTTCATCATAACATTATGGTTCACCAACATCTGTTAATAAAATAGAATACAAAGAGGGACAAAATATTTCTGGAGGTCTATTTAACTTTGTTGACTGTCTAACACTCATTGAGGTTTGTGGTATTTGTTGTTGTTGCGGAGCGCGGAGCATAAGGAACTATTGGAACATCATCTTTTGGAGTATCATCCAGTACTACATAATCATTTTCTTTCTTCTCATGTTTTTGCAAGAGTTCTTCAATATGACATCCCTGCTTCTTACAATTTTATGATTTTCAAAATCCCAAAGCCTATAACCAAATTTATCAATGTTATATCCAACAAATACACATTTTTTAGATTTAGCTTCCAGCTTCACAACCAAAGGTTCTAAGAAAAGAATAACTCACTTTCTTACCAGTCCATGCTTCTTCTAGAATACCACAACCCAAAGAAGTAGAGAGACCTCTATTGATTAAATATACATTCGTATTAACAGCCTCCGCCCACATGTTTAAGGGCAGCCCAACATGCAACCTCATACTCTTTACACACTCCATTATTGTCCTATTCATTCGTTCAACCACTCCATTTTCTTGTGGAGTCCTTGGTAAAAATTTCTGTCTATGAATACCATTAGAGGAACAACAATCTTCAAATTTTGTGTTGCAATAGTCACCACCATTATCAGATCTGAGACATTTTAGTCTTTTACTAATCTCATTCTCAACCAAACATTTCTATTTCTTAAAATTTTGAAATACATCAGATTTATGTCTAAGGAAATAAATCCATACTTTTCTTGTTGCATCATTTATAAATGTAACATAATACAGAGAGCCACCAAGGGGAGATACCTGACCTGGTCCCCATACATTTGTATGCACAAGCTCTAATTTATCATTTTTCTTTTCCTTTCCACTCTTCACAAAACTAACTCTTCTATTTTTCATACACACAACTTTCACATAAATCCATATTGAAGCATTTCAGACCTGGTAAAACTTTCTTTGAATGAAGTAAATTTCATACCTTTTTCACTCATGTGCCCAAGTTTGTTGTGCCATAGTGCTATGTCAGAATCTACAACAACTGTTTGATGTTCTTCCTGCTCAACTACAACAACTGTTCTTGAACATTCATTTATCTTTGAAACAATTAAAGTAGAGGAACATTATGATCTATACAAAGATATAAGGTGCATACTTTCACACCTTTTGCTACTACGAACGAACCTTTTGAAACCTTCCAATTTCTATCATTAAAAGTAACTGTGCAACCCTCATCACCTAGTTACCATGCTGAAATTAAATTCTTACCCAGCCTTGGAACATATCTTACCTCTTGTAGTAGCCAATGATTCCCATTCTAGAACTTAATCTTAATTTTTCCCTTTCCAACAATCTGATAGGATTTATTATCTCCCAAATAAACTAGCTCAAAATCCCCTTGGACATAATCAAGAAAATAACCTCTATGGGGTGTAGCATGAAATGAAACCCCTGAATCTAAAATCCATGAATCATCAACACTGTCTAAAGAAAGAAGCAAAACATCCTCTTCAGATTTATTACTTACCATATTTTCCTCCTTGTTATCTTCTTGTTTGTCTCCTTTATTCTTCCGAGACCAACAATCTTTCTTCTTAAGACTTGATTTTCCATAGTACCAACAATCATTTGGTCCTTTAGATTCAGACTTCTTTGCCTTTGATTTTCCTCTTGATTTCTCATGATTTACATAATTGTTTCCTCTCTCATTGTTCTGCCTCTGCTTTGTGCATTCAAGACACTTCCAGATGTAGATCCACCTGAGCTTTTCCTACGAGTTTACTCACTCAGAATCACACCGATAACATCATCAAATTTTAGGGTATTAGAACCAGAAATAGAGTTATTACCAACCATTACCAAGCCATTCCAACTTTAAGGCAAATAACATAGAATCAAAAGAGCCCTAATTTCTTTATCAAAAAAATATTTACAGAAGATAATTGACTGGTAACCGTATTAAAATCATTCAAACGATTAGTAACAGATCCACCTTCTGCTATCTTTATATTAAACAAACACTTCATGAGAAATACCTTGTTTGAAGCTGAGGGCTTTTCATACAACTTTGCTAGGGTTTCCATCAACTCTTCAGTTGTCTCCGCTTTCATAATATTAAAAGCCACTGATTGTGCTAAGCATAATCGAATACTTCTAAGTGCCTTTCTGTCAAGAATATCCCAGTCCTCATCAATCATTGTTGATAGTTTCTTGGATTTTCCTTCCAATGGCTGCCATAGATCCTTCTGATAGGGATAGTCCTCCATTTGCATTTTCTATAACTGAAAGTTCTACCCATTAAACTTCTCAACCTTCAACTTACCCTCATTTTCCATTGCTCCAACTCAACCGTGAGACTCCCACTAAACCGTGAGATCTTCCTGTAGAGGATAACTGAAAAAACCTCGCTCTGATACCACTTGTTAGGATTAACAAGACATAAATAACAGTTACATGCAAATATAACCAATATCAGAAAATAATAAACCACACAAAAAAGAACATAAGATAAATATTTAGCGTGGTTCACCCAATCCCTAGGCTAGGTCCACCAATACCGAGTCCAATATTCTTATTATCCAAAGATTACAACCTGATTACAACCTGAAATCCCTTACGGGCTCAATACCACCACAAGAAGCTACTAAAAACATACATTATGAAATCCCTAACCCTAAGATATTTTTATACAAGCTTTTTGCCGCTTCATGGTTAGAATCAGTTACAACATGCTGATCTAAAAATAGCCAAAAACTAGTGAGGATAAATGGAAAGTGTACAACACTTCCCTAATCAATCACCATTGACCAACAATCTTTTTATCTAGGTGTATAATATAAAATGGGGAACATGTAAAAGAGTTATTTTCGCCAATTCATATTTGCACATTGGAATACAAAACCACCTCAAGACAAATGTGATTAACATCTCTTGGAAGATGCCAATGCAATATATGTACTTGAGGGGTTTTGATTCCTTTTGTTGTTTATGATTGGAGAGAAAGAGAGGTGATATTGATATGCAAAAGATTAATCTAATTGAGAAAATTGTTGTGAAAGAGGATGGAGAAGGATTTGAATGCACTTGGAAATGAAATAGAAAAAGTGAACCTTCAGATCCAAATTTATGATTGTTAGTGTCAGAATGAGCTACAATCAGGATTTTGAGACCTAAAGGTTGTGAATGGACTCCCCGCCAAATTTCAGTAAAAAATGGTAGGGACATGGTGAAACTCGATCTGTACTTTCAGATGAAAATTTCATGAAATCTGTAACTGTTCTTCTACTACCTAGATTTGAGATTGTAGCTTTGTAACTTGTTCCTGCACACAAAAAAATGGGAAGGTTGGGAAAAGGGGTTTCCCTTGGTCAAACCCTTGTTTAGGAATCCACCTTGAAATTGTATAATGAAAGATGAAATAAAAGTTGGATCTGAAACATAAATCACCTTATACCTTGATGACATGATACTTCTTTGGATGTGATCACAAGTGTTGGTGCAATAGCTTGAATTCTACAAAAACCCAATAGAAAATCATGAAATCAAAGCCTTGTATAATGGATGTTGTAGTTTTCCACAATGTTTGATGAAGAGGAAAAAGAATGTCTTGAAGATCTTGATCATTTGCTTGATTTCTTGATTGCTTGGTTAGTTCCCTTCTCCTTGTTGTTGTTCTCGTTATTTTTATGAAAGAATGGAAAATGGGGGCCTTTCTATAGAGATTTCAAAGTGAAACTACTTTTAGGCCGACTTAGAAAAATAATAATGACTTACGAAGCTAGCTTTGGAGAGTATGAGACCATAAAATCCCACCCTTAATATTTTGAGCAAAGATGTTGTGGACACGTTTCGAATGACAATGTGTACCCCAAAAGTTGACTTGTCCTTAGAAAAACTCAGTGAAATTTCATGGGGAGAAAGTTGACAGTCTCTAGGCCCCAAAAGATAAATCATGCAAAGATATGAGATTGGTAGATGTTGAAATCATGCCTCAAACTTTAAAATGATGTAAGACCCATCTTAGAGTGAGGAGATGAAATCAATTAATTTATTGGGAGGATAAAATAGAGGAGCACACTTAGAAATGAGGGCCAACCTTGATTTTTGAGGAAATTGAGTCAATTTAGGATTTATAATATTAATTTGAAGGTCCAATAAGCATTATGAGAACACAAAATCAATGTCGGAACCCATACATACTAAAATGGAGCTAAAATGAGCACTAATTTAGGGTGCTTGTTTTTTAGTACGATATATTTAGCACCCACTTTAGCAGTAGTATGAGTCAACCTCATGCTCACCATAAAGTAGAAGAAAGAGAGAAAGGTGAAGATCACGAGAAAAATGTAAGGAGATAATATATCTCTAAGTTTAAGGACACACCCCCAAAATAATGATCTTAACTTGTACATCCATATGCAAGGATACATTAAAAAAAAATAATCCTAAAGTTTATTAATATTCCAAGTCAACTAGTTGAAGAGACCTCGCTAAAGAAAATGTTTCAACCACTAGCATCATGTTTAGAAAGCTATTGCAAAAGCACAAGTGGCCACTTGAAAAGAGCAAGAGCACACATCAAAGATAAGATAAGACTCCATGGTTCATCCAAATAGAAAACTGTGTTATGGAATCATGGAGGAGAAAATAAGACAATCATAGATGACACAGGCTAGGCAATTATGTTGCGCTAGGTGATCCATGATAGAGAAAGAAGAGATACGAGAGGGGGAAATGGTCTAGCAAATTGTGTATGCTAGTTTCACCCATCAAAGAGATTGTAAAGAGGGAGTTGATGGTCTAGTGCATGCTAGTCAACTCATGAAGATTTATGTAAATGAGAGGTTGAATGGTCTAGCAAAGTGTGTTATGCTAGTCAACCCATGAAAATGATAGGTCAGATAGTCTAGCAAATTGTGTTATGCTAGTCAACCAATCCTGAAAAATGTATGCAAAGGAAAGGTCAAATGGGCTAGCAAGTTGTGTTATTGTAGTTCAACCAATCCTAAAGATAAACAAAGAAACCATTGTATCCAAGGGAATCCACCAAAAATGTAAAAAGGAGAGTGATCTAACCCTAGCAAGTTGTATTATGCTAGTGTACTCTACTTGAAATGGTTAAAGTAAATAAAATATTTGTAATAAGGAGGCCATATATGCCCCCCTTAAGATGGAGAAATATGACTATTTTGACATCTTAAGGAAGAAAGAATCAAGGATAAAACACCTTTTACACCAAGGAGGTATCCCAAAAGAAACACGTAGTCCAAACCAAAGAAGTCACAACTCCTATGAGGTCAAGGAAGGGACGACTGTGAAGAGATATCACACAAAAAGTGTAAAGGGGATCTTGTTGAAGGATACTGAAAAAAAGACATTGAACAAGAAGGGAAGAATACACACCTTCCCCATTGCTAGGTAAATGGATTCTTGAGGAAGGATACCACACTTTTAGCCCCCAAGGTAAAGGGTGTGTTTACCATGAGCGCCCAATTGCAAATAATGAAAAAGGTTATGATCAAGGACACATATCTCTTGTATAGAAGAATATCCTTAATTTAAACCAACATTTATATGTAAGATTAGATATCACATAATAGAAAAATTCCTCTTAACTAGGGGAAAAGTGGATCCTTAGAGAGAATGAGAGAGATTGATATACTACCCTTGCCCCCTAAGTGTGGAGACAAGGATAAGGAGAAATATAACCTATTATGTTGCTCACAATGTATGGTCACACTATGCATGACAATGAGTCCCCCAACAACTAGGTTAACAATGTCACATAGTATGGAGCAACATAATAGGGACTTAAATGTTATTCAAAGAAATTAGAATTGAAAAATAACTTATTGCGATATGTTATGTGAATGATATCATTATCAATGAGTTCTTGAATTTTGTAATGCAAGGGTTGACATTCATTAGTAGAGTGGTCATGATTTTGATGATACATGTAGAAAGGGAGATTCACCAAATGTTGATTATGCTTCTTTTTTTGTTTAGATCGAGTAATTAACTTAGCATGAAGACGGTTAGGGAAAATGATGTCTTAATTAAAAAAAGATATAGAAGAAGTGTTAGATGATAAAGGAGAGGATGTTGAAAAAGGAGGAGACTCAAAAACAAATGCTTCAATAGGTTTCCCGCTATTCTCAGTGCTTTGTCACACACATCCTAAACCATATTTAAGATTGTGAGTTGAATTGTTTTGAGAATCAGGTTGGACAAATAAAACACTAGGTCCTTTGAATGGTCTCATGTTAAAATTAGAAAGTTTGTATTCACCCACAAAAGATGGTGTAAAGTCTAGTGACCCCCAATAATCATCTAAAAAAGTCACTTGTGGGAGACGTATCTTTAGGAGAAGGTATGTTTTGCTTAAATGGTTTAGGAATAGAAGGAGAATTAGACTCAGTTTGCAAGCAATTTTGGACTGTATCATCAACAACAAGGGTATACATAATGTTATTATAGACAAATTTCACTTTGCAATGGAGAGTTGAAGGAATGAAATACATAGCTTGAAGTCATGGTTGTCCTAAGAGAAGATTAAAATTAAGAGTACCGAGCATGACATGAATAGGTGTGGGTGAAATAACAAGACCTACCTTTGTTAGTATTAATTGGTAAGGATGTAATCGGTATATGGAAAAGTGGTGTTGTCATTGATATCTAAAGCTTACATAGTTCAAACAAGGAACAAGTGACAATAATAGAAAATAGAAGAGTTGTAGTTAACGGTGAGACTAGTTAGGAAATCGGTGGAAGAAGAATTGTGACCGATGAAGTCACTAATGGGTAATCAGAGCAGTGACCGGTAAAATATGTAAACTAAACCGAGGAACCAAACCAGTATAGACAAAGAAAGGAAGAGTGAAAGGTGAAGAAAAAGACTTGTACACTACCTAAGGATGTAGACCAATCATCTTTGATCAGTGAGATATCATTGAGACTGATGATCCGTTGAAAGTCACAGTTGAAAAACACTTAAGTGACTCTTCTACCAAGATTTGTTACAAAAAGCACATAGGACTTTGTGTTATATAAAATATTACGGCAAGACACAATTGAAGGATTCAATGCCAAAAATTAAGGCATTAAAACATGGCAGAATCTCGAGTTAAGGAATGTATGCGACACACATCTGTTGTTTCCTTTACAAAATGGAAAAAGCATATGGAAAGCATTTGATGTTTCCTCTCTAAACTGAGACTGAATTGGATGATGGATCCAAAGGATATCTTTACAGAGGTTGCACATGCAAAAAGAGGGAAGAGAAGGAAGTTTTAGTAATGAATGCTAAATATATCCTATGGGGGAGTATTCACATCCATTTTTTAGCAATTGTTGTTGCATTCATGACTGTGATTGTCATTGATGCCAACAGAGTGATCTATTGAAGATTAGCAGTGAAGCAGACAATGTTTGTATTAGCGCACGTGGGATATTGAAGATCAAGCTATGCAGAGTTGAGGATTTGATCTAAGATATTTCATAATATTGTGGTTAAGAGCGCATGTGGAAATTCATCTATTCATGACAGTTATGTATAATTTAGTGGAAGCAATATTCAGGCAGTGTTCCTAAGAAGCGGTTTGTGGAAATCAGATGATATCTCCTAATCGGGATAGAATTTGAGCATGTGAGGTTGTAAAGATGATCAAGACATGATGATTGTGATGTGGATGTGACAACAAGGTCAGAGGTCACACGAGTAAAAAGTTATATTAATTGGAAGTTGATAGTTTTATGGAATTGTGGAATTTTTGTGTAATGTGTGGAAGATTTTATTTTGTAATTTGTATGCCGACTCATTTGTAATTATTTGAGTGTGGTATAAAGGAAGGAATGTTTTACTTATTGTAATGTAAGATTGAGTAAGATTTTGTGAAAGTGAATTGCGGAATTGAGCAATACTTGTTGTAAGAGGATATGCGAAGTATAGAGATCTTATATTGAGATTTGATGAAGTAGTTGGTGCGGTTTCACACAGTTAGAGGAGAAGTGATAAGTTTTTGAGATCAATAATCTTTTGGTATTATTCTATTGAGTAATATAGAGATCAGTTGGACAATGTGTTCAGTGATATTTCCCTTGAAGCTGTTTGGACAGTGGGTCCTTCTGTCTTCCATAACTCCTAACCGGGTTAGAATCTTGTAACTAGGATTCAAAGTCTCCTAATGGAGATTCATATGTACTGAATGTATTTCATAAGACTCCTAAAAGAGTCCATCCTCTCATAATGAACTTTCATATTAGTGCATCTTTTGTGGGCATCATTCCCACCAGGGTTTACTCTTTGATCAAGAGGCTCCCTAGTTAACATATCTTGTGTTATTGTGTATGTATATCTTTCTATGGTTGTTGATTATATTTCTTACATGGTTAAAATCTGTTAAAGGTGATAAAAGTTGTATTTATCTGATAACTGATTCAACCCCCCTCTCAGTTATCTTGGTGGACTTTACTTTCTAAAAATTGGTATCAGAGTAGCAAGTCCTCGAAGGAAAAGTTTAACAACTTAAGGAGATCCATGGAGAGTCATTTCAGGAAAGAAAGCCCTAAGTTTGATGGAGTTAATATTGATAGCTAGAAAGAAAAGATGCAGACACATTTGCTTTGTTTAGGACTAGGATACTGGTTAATCACAAAGAATAAGAAGACTATCATTAATGAAGACAAAATTGAAGAATGTACTAATTAGGAGAGAGATCTATTCATGTGTAACATACTTGCCATAGAAGAACTCTTGTCAATCCTTCTGGAAAATGAGTACAGTCAGGTAAAATATATAAAAATATCTCATGAAATTTGGTTAGCTTTACAATCTACTTTTGAAGGCGATGAACATGCAAAGAAAGTCAAATTACATAATTGGATATGTGCATTTGAAGATATAAGAATGATGGAAGATGAATATGTTAGAAGCTATATTGGTAGAATGTCAGAAATTGTTGTAGGTATAAAATCCTATGAAGGAATCAAGACAGAGAATGAAGTGATATGGAAAATTCTAAGGACATTGACTCTTGTATTTAAGCAGACAACACAGATGATTGAACAAGTTATACCTTGTACTGAGAACTTCATCAGAGAAACTCTTGTTGGAAGATTAGAAGCAACAGAGATGAACTTGAGACAATTAGGAGATCTACCTAGAATGGAGACATCATTCAACACACTTAGTATTCACCCTAATTTGTCAAGAAACATTAGTGTGAGTGGAGATTATGCTAGTATCAGCAGATCCAGGAATGAAGAAGACAAATTTTTTAAATGTTGGACTTGTCAAGAATATGGTCATTTTGCATCTAAATGTCCTAAGAGAGTAAAGAAGTATAGAAATAACTTTAAACCTAGAAGATCTAAAGAATGTTACTATGCTAATGATGAAGAATTTGAAGCTAGTATGGAAAAATCTTTAAGTGAAAGTGATAATGAGAATGATGATATAGGATTTGTAGCAATAAAAGAAGAAAATCCTGAAACATAAGTTAAGGAAGAAAAAGCCCTAGTTTCTCAAGTAGAAAAGAAATTTGATTGGATTATAGACAGTGGCTTTTCACATCATATGACTAGAGACATGAAGAAATATTATGATGGAGGAATTGTTAGAGTTGGAAACAATGCACCTTGTTTGATAAAAGGAATAGGATCTATTACTATTGATGGAAAGACTAACACTGATGATGTTTACTTTGTGGATGGATTGAAACATAATTTTTTGAGTGTTGGACAACTAGTTGATAAGAGATATCAAGTTTGGTTTATTGAGAAAACTTGTGTAATCAAAGACAAGGATGGTAATTTGATTAGTACTAGATCAAGAACCAGAGGTAATGTATTTTAGTTGAATCCTACTAAGATGACATGCTTGATTACTAAGATTGATGATAGTTGGCTATGACACATAAGATTTTGTCATATAAACTTTGATAACATAGTGAAAGTGAGTACTACACTTGCAGTAAGAGATTTGCCTAAAATTATGAAACCTACTAACATGATTTGCAAAGAATGTGTTATGGCTAAACTAAAGAGAAGTTCATTTCCTAGCAAGAAGTTTACAACAACAGAGAAGTTGGAAATTGTTCATACAGATTTGAGCGGTCCCACAAGGACTAGAGGATTCTATGGAGAAAGGTATTTTATGATTCTTGTTGATGATTTTACAAGAATGATGTGGATTGCATTTCTTAAAGAAAAGTATGAAGCATTTGATAAGTTTAGAGTAATTAAGAACAAAGTTGAGAATGAATCTAGAATGAAGATTAAATGTTTGAGATTTGGAATGGAGAATTGTAAGCTAGTTGGAACACCTATGGTAACTGGACACAAGTTATCTAGCATAGATGAGACTCCTGTAATTGAACAGAAGAAGTATAGATCTATGATTGGAGGATTGCAATATTTAACTCATACAAGACCAGACATATCATATGCGGTTGGAATTGTTGCAAGATTTCAAGCTGATCCCAGAGAATCACATTACGCATCAGTAAAAAGGATACTGAGGTATCTAAGAGGCACAATTGAATATGGATTGTGGTATGCAAAATATGATGACTTTAACCTATGTGCATATACACATGCAGATTGGAGAGGTAGTGTTGATGAAAAAAAGAGTACAAGTGGAGTATTTTTCCTTGGAGGAAGATTGGTTTCTTGGCTAAGCAAGAAGCAAAATTGTATTTCACAGAGCACAACAAAAGTAGAATATGTGGCAACAACAAACAATTGTAATAAGATAATATGGATGAAACAAATGTTGAAGGATATTGGAATAAAATTTGATGAGCACGTTGTTATACACTGTGATAACACCAGTATAGTTAGTATGTCTAAGAATCCTATACTACATTCTAAGACAAAGCATATAGAAATAAAGTATCATGTAGTAAGAGAGAAAGTTACAGAGAAAGAAGTTAGACTTGAGTACATAAGTACAAAAGAGAAGATTGCAGATATAATTACAAAACCTTTTCTTAATGATACATTTGAGTATCTGAGAGGTATGCTTGGGGTTATTCCCCAGCCTACTTTTGAGAAGTGATGCAGATTGTTGCATCGGTCCAGTGGTATATGAGCCTTATCTTTCTTTTGGACTGGATGTTGGTACTTCCTCTATGGGGGAGTATGTGTTTCTAAGCTGAGTCATGATGACTCTAGTGAATGCATTTTCTAGAAAGTGTCTTTTGACATTGAAGTTGTTGTTGACATAGTGATTTAGCATTTACCATTGATGTCAATGGGGGAGAAGGATACATGAAAAACTATCTTTTTGAAGAGAATATGAGGGAGAAGGATACAAGCAATATAAAATGGAAAACTAAAAGATTTGAGCATGAGAAGGAAAAGGAAGCAAGATTTGATTGATGAATAGGACTTGAAAACATTTCAGAGCAGCAGTGTTGTAGTGTTGGTATTCATGGAACTTGGATGTTTTTCATCTATGTTGCCATCAATGCCAATGGGGGAGATTGTTAGAAATGAATGCTGAATATATCCTATGAGGGAGTATTCGCAGCCATTCTGTAGCAGTTGTGGTTGCATTCATGACTGTGATTGTCATTGATGCCAACACAGTAATTTACTGAAGATTAGTAGTGAAGCATACAATGTTTGTATTAGCGCACGTAGGATATTGAAGATCAAGCTATGTGGAGTTGAGGATTTAATATATGATGTTTCATAAGATCGTGGTTAAGAGTGCATAAGGAAATTCATCTATTCATGACAGTTATGTGTAATTCATTGGAAGTAGTATTCAAGTAGTGTTCATGAGAAGCAATTTGTAGAAATCAGATGATATCTCCTAATCGGGATAGAATATAAGCATGTGAGGTTGTATAGATGATGAAGCCATGATGATTGTGATGTGGACGTGACAACAAGGTTAGAGGTCGCACAAGTAAAGAGTTATCTTAATTGGAAGCCGGCAATTTTATGTAATTGTGGAATTTTTGTGTAACATGTGGAAGATTTTATTTTGTAATTTGTATGCCGACTCATTTGTAATTATTTGAGTATGGTATAAAGGAAGGAATGTTTTCCTTATTGTAATGTAAGATTGAGTAAGATTTTGTGAAAGTGAATTTTGAAATTGAGCAATACTTGTTGTAAGAGGATATGTGAAGTATAGAGATATGATATTGAGATCTGATGAAGCAGTAGGTGCGGTTTGGCACACTTAGAGGAGAAGTGATAAGTTGTTGAGATCAATAATATTTTGGTTTTATTCTATTGAGTAGTATAGAGATCAGTTGGACAATGTGTTCAGTGATCTTGGCCTTGAAGCTGTTTGGATAGTGGGTCCTTCTATCTTCCATAACTCCTAACCGGGTTAGAATCTTGTAACTAGGATTCAAAGTCTCCTAGCAGAGATTCATATGTACTGAATGTATTTCATAAGAATGCTAACAAAGTCCATCCTCTCACAAGGAACTTTCATATTAGTGCATCTTTTGTGGGCATCATTCCTACCGGGGTTTACTCTTTGATCAAGAGGTTCCCTAGTTAACATATCTTGTGTTATTGTGTATGTATATCTTTCTATGGTTGTTGATTACATTTCTTACATGGTTAAAATCCGTTAAAGGTGATAAAAGTTGTATTTATCTGATAACTGATTCACCCCCCCTCTCAGTTATCTTGGTGGACTTTACTTTCTAATAGGAAGTCTATTTATTCTTCATCCTATGAAAAATATCATTTACCTTCATTCTGCCAAGAAGAAAAAGAGTGAACCTGTATGCTAAGCAAAGCTATGAAAAAGTGAAGAAAAGAAGAAGAGAAGAGTGTGCAAGGAAGCACAACAATATGGAGAGAGAGAATACCTATGGTGCTTGGTGATGACTCTCAATTGATTAATACAATGATCTTATCAGGCTCAACAAAGCCATCTCAAAAAGATCAAACTCTCTATTGCTCTCTTACAATTGCAATAGCAAAAATCCTAGTATTTGGGTGGACATTAATAGGTCCCTTGTATTAAATCCCTTAACCAGGTGACATTGAGTAGATGTTCTAAAGTCCTCTAACAAGGAAGACTTTAACATGTCTTATTTCTTAAATCCCTTAATCGGGTTGCATCTAATAGTGCGTTTGTAATATTTTAACAGGGAAGGTTCCTAATAGGGTGCACTTCATAAGAGTACAAAAATTATGAGGTCTACTCACACTGTGGTTTTCTCTCGCTTTGGGTTTTCACATGATACATCTGGTGTTCTCTACTGCTTTGATCTTGTGATAATTATCTCTATGATAGAATCTGCTCTGCATGCAGTTTTAGTTAGATTATATCAGATTGTCTTCAAATTTTAGTACTCAGCACCAGTTAGGACCATCAATTGGTATCAGAGCCAAGTTCCTTTTCTTTGCTGCTTAACCGCATCAAGGAATAGATAAAATGATGCGGAAAGAAGGACCCAAGTTTTATAAGGAAAACTTCACTTTATGGTGCAACGGAATGAAGATGTACATGAAAACCATCAGAGATCAATTTTGGACTCTTGTAATCAATGATTACAACGAACCCACTAGTACCTTGATAACTGATCAAATGAAGATCATAAGTGAACACACAAATGCAATGGATATGATAGCTAGTACACTCCCTGACCATGTCTATGCAAAAATTCAACATTTGACTACAGCTTGCCAAATGTGGGAAAAGTTACAAGCTGTGTACGAAGGTGACCCATATATTCAAAGAGCAAAATTAGAAAGCCTCAGAGACAAATGTGATGACATGAAGATAAACGAAGGAGAACACATTGCACACTACAACAATAGAAGAAAAGAAGTGATGAACTCCATCAAAAGTGTTGGACGAACACTAGGTGAGCAATATGTGATAAGAAAGATACTGAGGACGCTAATGTCACAATATGCTATCAAGATCTCAGCCATACAAGAGCTCAAATCAGTGAGAACATCTCAAGTCACCCTTGACTCTCCTATTGGTAAGTTGGCTTCTTTTGAATTAATTAATTATGATAACAACTTACCCATGTTAGATGCTACTTTTAAGTCTTCTATGAATATTGCTTCCACCAAGAAAGGAAGAGAGACCAGTAATAGTTCTACCGGTAAGTCTGGTAATTTTATTGAAAATATACTCTTAGAAGAACAAGAGCATGATGAGTTTGAAGCACTCATCGCTAGGAGATTTATAAGAGGAAAAGGGAAGTACAAAGGGAAACTTCCATTGAAGTGATTTTCTTGCAATAAGATAGGATACATTTCTACCAGGTGTCTAGAAAATGAAAATAAAGAAACTTTCAATTGATTCAAGAACAAAGGAAAGGAGTGCTACCTTGCTGAGGAAGGTGTCACAGACAATGAATATGAAGAATCAAGAGATGATGAAATTTCCTTTGTGGCAATAAAAGAATAAAGCACCGTGATAAGTGAAATGACACTTATCTCTACATCTCATCAATGTGACAATTGGGTCATTGACAGTGGATGCACTCACCACATGACTGGTGAAAAAAAAAGTTCATCAACCTAAAGCTAAATGATGGTGGATCAATGACTTTTGGTAACAATGATCCTTGTGCTATCAGAGGCAAAGGCTCAATAGCACTTGGCAATGAAGTTGTCTGCGAAGATGTGTACTAGGTAGAAGGACTCATGTACAATCTAATGAGTGTGGCTCAACTGAACAAAAAAGGATACCCATTGGAGTTTGGGAAAGGTTCTTGTATTGTCAAGAATAAATTAGGAGCTCATGTTGCCACTGGTAGACAGAGAAAAGGGAACCTATTCTACTTGAACTCAACCGAGGGGGCTTGCCTCATTGCAAAAGGGGAGATAGAGAAAAAATGCCTCATGACAAAAGAGGACAATAGCTAATTGTGGCACAAAAAGCTCTACCACATAAACTTTGATAGCATTGTCAAAGTAAGGAGTCAGTTAGAGAGCTTCCACATATTACAAAGCCTGAAAGAACTATGTGTAAAGAATGTCAGCTAGGCAAACTGATAGGTACAAGCTTCAACAATAAGTCTTTTTCTGTTGAAAAAATGCTGGATCTTGTTCACACTGACCTGTGTGGACTAATGAGGATGAAGAGATACTATGGAGACATTTATTTCATGCTCTTCGTAGATGATTTTTTAAGGATGATGTGGACACTCTTCCTTAAGAAAAAATTAGAGGCCTTTTACATGTTTAAAATCTATAAGGCCCGAGTGGAGAAGGAGACAGGTAAAAGCTTTAAGTGTCTAAGGTCAGATAGAGGAGGTGACCTCTCAAGATTTTACTCACTACTGTGAAGAAAAGGGGATAAAAAGGCAAATGTCTACACTAAGAACCCCTCAATAAAATGGAGTTGCTAAAAGAAGAAACATGACTCTGATAGACTATGCAAGAACTCTGATGATTCTAAAGGATCTACCCCATCACTTTTGGAGAGAATAAATTAGCACCACTGTGTATACACTGAACCGGGTTCAAGTCAAGAAAGGAATTGGTAAAACTCCATATGAGTTATGGTTTGGTCGTACCCCTAGTGTAAGCTATTTCAGAGTTTTTGGTAGCAACTGTTACATCAAAATAGATGTTTACTCTGGAAAGTTTGACCCAAACATTGATGTAGGAATATTTTTGGGTTACTCTACCAAAAGTAAATCTTACCACTGTTTGAATAAGAGGACATGAAAGATAGTGGAAAGTGCAAATGTAAAGATAGACGAGTATTCATAACCAAGGGAAAAGAACAATAATGATGAATTAGTCAGTCACCAGGATCATGATGTGAATGATCATTTAGAATTCAGTGAAATAATTGCCACCGATGAAGAAGAACAGGTAAACAAACCCTTGGAACATGGTAATGTGCTTGAGCCAGGAAGGGATCAAAACATAAGACCGATTGAAGAAGATGAACAAGAAGTTGTTCATGATCTCACTGGAAATATTTCTCAATCAGAAAATGAAGACCGAGACCACCGACCAGTTCTACCAAGGTATGTCACCAATCCACTGATAACATTATTGGTGACAAATGTGCTAACATTCTAACCAGGAGAAAGGCTAGAGAAAGTATCTATTTACTTTCTAGCATAGAGCCCAAAACTACCAAAGAAGCTCTGGAGGATAACAACTGGGTCAAGGCAATGAAAGAGGAGATTGAGAAAATAGAAAATAATTAAACATGGACTCTTATTCCTAGACCTCAGGACAAGAATGTTATAGGTACCAAGTGGGTGTTCAGAAACAAGCTGAATAAAGAAGGAAAGGTGGTGAGGAACAAGACAAGGCTAGTTTGCAAAGGATATGCACAAGAAGCGGGAATAGATTATGGAGAAAACTTTGCACCATTAGCAAGACTAGAAGGAGTAAGAATTCTACTTGCTTATGCTACCCATAAAAGGTTTAAAGTATACCAGATGGATGTAAAATTTGTATTTTTAAATGGTATATTGGAGGAGGAAGGGTATATAGAACAAATAGAGGGCTTCTCATCCACAGGGGAAAATGATATGGTTTGCAATTGAAGAAGGATCTCTATTGTCTGAAACAAGCCCCAAGGGCTTGGTATGAAAGGTTTCACTCATACCTCTTGACCATAGAATTCATAAGAATAGGAGATAACAACAATATGTATCTCAAGATTGGTAAAGAAGGGAACTCGATTGTTGAAATTTTTGTGGATGATATTATCTTTGGAGGAGATGAAAAAATGAGCAAAGACTTCACTGAAGAGATGAAGAAAGAATTTGAAATGTCCATGATTTGAGCTATAAAATTCTTCCTTGGTCTGCAAGTCCATGAAATCAAAGAAGGTATTTTCACATCTCAGTCCAAGTATATTAAGGAAATTCTTAAATCATTTGGGCTAGAAGAGTCTAGACCGGTTGGCACACCAATGATAACCAAATGCAAGTTATCAAAGGAGGATGATGCTAAAGAAGTCAATGAGACATTGTACTGATCAATGATTGGAAAATTACACTATGCTGTGCATAGTAGACCTGATATTGCACATGAAGTAGGTATTGTGGCCAGATTCTCTACAAACCCAAAAGAGACACATTTAATAGTAGTTAAGATAATCTTTAGATATCTAAAGGGTACTAAGGAATATGGCCTATGGTTTGCTCACAAAGGAGGTTTTGAGATAAAAGTTTTCACCGATGCAGACTGGGCGAATAACATTGATGATAGAAAGAGCACAAGTGGAGGTGCATTATTTCTTGGAGAAAGGATTGTGTCATGGAAAATTAAGAAGTAAAATTGCATTTCACAATCCACAACAGAAGCTTAGTATGTTGCTACAACAATTAATTACACATAGGTAATTTGGATAAAACAAATATTGGAAGGAATCCAAGACCATGTACTTGAACCGATTGCAATATTTTTTGACAGCATGAGTGCAATCAATATATCCAAGAATCATGCCATGCACTAAAAAACAAAGCACATTGACATAAAGTATCACTATCTGAGAGAGCAGGTGTAGAATAAAGAAGTTAAGTTAGAATATGCTCCCACAAAAGAACAGGTTGCTGACATATTCACAAAGCCTTTACTAAAGAGTACCTTTGAGTATCTCAGATGTAAATTAGGGGTAGTTCCCCTTATTGATCTTTAGTAGGACATAGGTGATCATCAATCCATGGAGCTTCAACATAGGAATCAACCTCATCTTAATTGGATTGGTGACAAAGGACTATTGCTTGAAGGTGGAGCAGATTTCATTAAAGGTAGACATTTGAGTAGCCTTTGACATTATTATCAAAGGGGGAGATTATAATTGGTGAGGTGTTTTCCATCAATGCCAAAGGGGGAGTTTGTTAGCATTAACCGGTAAGGATGTAACCAGTATATGACAAAGTGGTGTTTTCATTGATGTCTAAAGATAACATTGTTCAGATAGGGAACACGTGACAATAATAGAGAACATAAGTTGCAGTCAGTAGTGATACTGGTTAGGAAACCAGTGGAAGAAGAACTGTGACCGGTAAAATATGTAAATTGAACCGAGGAACCAAACTGGTATAGACAAAGAAAGGAAGAGTGACAGGTGAAGACAAAGACCTGTACACTACCTAAGGATGTAAACCGATAATCTCTGATCAGTGAGATATCATCGAGACTGATGAATTGGTGAAGTCATAGTTGACAAACACTTAAGTGACTCTTCTACCGAGATTTGTTGCACAAAACACAAAGGAATTTGTGTTATGTAAAATATAGGTGCAAGACACAATTGAAGGATTTAATGCCAAAAATTAAGCCATTAAAACATGGTGGAATCTCAGGTTAAGGAAAGTATGCGACACCCATGTGTCGTTTCCTTTACAAAATAGAAAAAGCATATGGCATGCATCTGATGTTTCCTCTCTGAATCAAGACTCAACTGGATGATGGATCTAAAGGAGATATTTACGGAGGTTGCACATGTAAAAAGTGGGAAGAGCAGGAAGTCTATTTATTCTTCAGCTTGTGAAGAATATCATTTTCCTTCATTCTGCCAAGAAGAAAAAGAGTGAACCTGTACATTGAGAAAAGCTACAAAAAGGTGAAGAAAATAAGAAGAGAAGAGTATGCAAGGAAGCACAATAATATGGAGAGAGAGCATACCTATGGTGCCTGGTGATGAATCTCATTTTATGAATACAATGATATTATCAGGCTCAACAAAGCCATCTCAAAAAGATCAAATCCTCTATTACTCTCTGACAATTGTAATAGAAAAAATCCCACTATTTGGGTGGACATTAATAGGTCCCTTTTATTAAATCAATTAATCGGGTGACATCGAGTAGATGTTCTAAAGTCCTCTAACAAGGCAAGCTTAACAAGCCTTATTTCTTAAATCCATTAACTGGGTTGCATCTAACAATGCATTTGTAATCCTTTATCATGGAAGACTCCTAATAGGGCACACTTCAGAAGAGTGCAAACATTGCGAGGTCTACTCACACCATGGCTTTATCCCACTTTAGGTTTCCACGTGATACATCTGGTGTTCTCTACTTCTTTGATCTTGTGATAATTATCTCTCTGATAGAATCTATTCTACATGAAGTTTTAGTTAGATTATATCAGATTGTCTTCAAATTTTAGTTGGTGCTGATTCACCCCTCCCCTCTCAGCACTGGTTGGGACCATCAACCTTCACAACCAAAGTAACAATACCCAAGGTTTGTTTAGAAACATTATCAAAGCTATGGATATGAGTAGAATCAGGTTTTATTGATGAAATACATACATTTATCTTGTGTAACAAGTCAATGCTACAAACATTAAGTCCTGAGCCATTATAAATTAAATTTATTCGAATGTGGATACCATTGATAAGGAAAACAACTATGAGAGAATCATGTTGATCTTAGATTTCTTTCGAGGTAACTCATCTTGATAAAACACAATTTGAGCTTTTTTATTAGTTGCATGAATGCATTCCAAGATACAAGTTATGTTGTCTTTCCTAGGAGGTGGGACACTCACGTTTCTCAAGGCTTGTTGTAATGCTTCATGATAAGTAGGTGAAGTTTGAAGAAGCTCCCAAAGAGATATCTTGGCATTAGTAGCATGAAGTTGTTCTACTAAATCATACTCATTTCCAAGTTTTTGGGGGGACACAAGGTGTAGGAGGAAGCACCAGTTGAGAAGGAGGAACAACTAAACTTGTAGGTTGTCTATTTTTTCTTGTGTTATAAGTGTGAGAAATCACATGATAGTCAGGTTGTTGAGCACCTTTCACCACAGTGATTGGTTTATTTTGAGGTTGAGGGATACCTTGACGAAGATGGACAACCACCTTAGGATTTTCACTACCCAAAACATTGACAACATTGACTTGATCAAGCTCTTTATTGTTCACATGTTCATCTCTAGAAGGGAGAGAACCAAGGAAAGTAGGACCATGATATTATCCTCTTCTTTGAAGGTGTCTTCATGAGTAAGACAACCTTCATAATTAATTTTAGGGATTTCCACCAATGCTTTTCATCTCTAAGAGGGATGTTAAATGAAGGTATGGTGATATTAAGAAAGTTATTTATAATGTCCTCCTCTTGCTCCAAAATGTCCTCATAAAGGGGTACATCTTGGGAGAAGGATCAACATGAAATATGAATGCATTGTCTCTAGAGTGAGTAGATGAAATTTCAACCATTATATCATATTATTTTATAAAGGTTGTTTTATGAGGAAGAGAATAACCAATGTCATTGTCCAAGGGTTCATCCAAAACAGGAGAATCACCAAGGGTAGGAATATCTCTATGAATAAAACACAGTTTTGGAGAGGAATAACCATGACTCACTACCATAAAAGGGAAGGGATGGGAAGGAAAGTATGGTAAAATATCCTTCTCTTGCACCAAAATATCTTCATGAGGGAGATACATTTTTGGAGAAGGATCAACATCATCTTGCAAGATCTCATCCTTAGGAGGGAGATTCTTTGAAGAAATGATAATAAGCTCTTCTTGTGCTAAAATGTTCTCATGAGTGGGATTGGTTTTGGGATGGGGGATATTGTGATTATGGATGAAACTAAGAACTGAACTATCATCATATGCATGAATGGAAACATCTCTAAATTATTGAAAGAAACTTGAAATGAAACTACTAAATGATGATAACAACTCTATTTATAGAATGAAAGTGAAAATAATGCAACAAATTATATATATATATATATATATATATATATACATACACATATATATAATTGTTTTGAAACATGTAAACATGAAGGTGAAATACAAGAATACAATGGATCTATGAATGTATCTATATGAGATCTAAATGGCTAAAAATGCAACAATGTAATGCATGAAAAGAAGATCTAAATACATACAATGTAGCAAAGGTATAATGTAAATATTGATTAATGCAATGCATACAAAGAAGATCTAGATACGAAATCAAAGGTATGTTACACAATGAAGATATAACCACCAAAATCAAAAGGAGAAAATGTTATAAGTTGGGTTCACCAAAATATATAATATAAAATGGGGAACATGTAGTAAAAGGGTTATTTTCCCCAATTTATATTAGACATTGGAATACAAAACCACCCCAAGACAAATATGATTAATACCTCTTGGAAGATGGTAATGCAATATTCATGCTTGATGGGTTTTGATTCCTTTTGTTGTTTATGATTGAGAGAGAAAGAGATGATATTGATATGCAAAAGATTTAATATAATTGATAAAAATGATGTGAAAGAGGAAAGGATTTGAATGCACCTGAAAATGGAATAGAAAAATTAAGCCTTTAGACCAAAATTTTTGACTGTCGGAGTGCCAGAATGAGCTATAATCGTAGATCTGAGACCCAAAGTTTGTGAATGGACTCCTTGCCAAATTTTAGTAAAAAATGTCAGGGATAGGGTGAAACTCGATCTCTACTTGGATGGATAGGGCAAAACTTGATTTGTACTTGGAAGGACAAGGAAAAACTTGATCTATACTTGGGGACAAGGTAAAAATTGATCTATACCTAGGGACATGGTGAAACTTGATCTATTCTTGACACTTTTGGATGAAACTTTCAAGGAAGTTGCAACTGTTCCTATACTGCCCAAATCTGAAATCATAGCTTTGTAACTTGTTCCTACATAGAAAAATGAGAATAAAGGTTGGGAAAAGGGGTTTTCCTTGGTCAAGCCCCTGTTTAGGAATCAACCTTGAAATTAAATTGAAATTGCATAATGAAAGATGAAATATAAGATTGATATAAAACATAAATCACCTTATATCTTGATGGTGTGATGCTTCTTTGGATGTGATCACAAGTGTTGGTGCAATAGCTTGAACTCCACAAAAACCCAATAAAAAATCATGAAATCAAAGCCTTGTATAATGAATATTGTATTTTTCCACAATGCTTGATGAAGAGGAAGAAGAATTCCTTGAATATCTTGAGGATTTTCTTGATTGGTTGGTTGGTTCCCTTCTCCTTCTTGTTGTTGTTCTTTTTATTTTTATGAAAGAATGGAAAAGTGGGCTTTTGTATAGAGATTTCAAAGTGAAACCACTTTTAGGCCAACTTAGAAAAATGATATTGACCTATGAAGCTACCTTTAGGGAGTGTGAGACCATAAAATCCCGCCCTTAAAATTTTGAGAAAAATGTCAGGGACACATACCCAAAAGTCAACATGTCCCTGGCAAAATTCAGTAAAACTTCACGGGGAGAAAGGTGACAATCTCTAGGCCGCAAAAAGATAAATCCTGCAAAGATATGAGATCGATACAGATGTGGAAATCATGCCGCAAACTTTAAAATGAGGTAAGAACCATCTTAATGCGAGGAGATAAAATAGATTATTTGATTGGGAGGTGAAAATAGAGGTAAGCACTTAAAATAAGGGCTAACCTTGCATTTTGAGAAGATTGAGTCAATATAGGACTTATAATGTTAATTGAAAGTCCAATAAGCATTAGGAGAATGTGAAATCAATGTGGGAACTCATACATACTAAAACATGGCTAAATGAGCACCTAATTACGGGTGTTTAATTTTTAGGATGCTACACCAGTAAACAGATCTCCAAGTTTCAAATCAATGAGATGAGTGGAAAGTAGCAAATATAGTGACCAATGAAAGTGAAGGTATTGAAAATGGTGTTGCAAGAGCGATTTGCATTCAAGAGAACATTTATGATAGTGCTAAACATATATGTAGGGATAAAAAAAGATCAAATTTTAGTGAAGGGTTATCAAAAGGTTAAAGAAAATATGATAAGAAGAGAAATAACAGATGTCGAATAAAAATGAATGAAATTATCACGTAGAAACTAAGAGATATGTGTTAATTATGGAAAAGAATGTCTTAAGCAAGGACCTATAATGCAAAAATATGCAAATCTAGATCTTGATAGGAGAAAACACTACTATTATAGTGAGATCATAGTCAAAGAAAGAGAGAAGTCATGAAAAATGCCACCGTTTTAGAACAATCATATAGAGTAGTAATAAGTATTGATGAAGAACAATAAGTGTTAAAATTTCTTCATTCAAGGAAGTCATCTTTTAGCTCACTCATTGCATCAATTAGTTACATTCATCTTGTTATCAATTGAAGCTTGAAAAAGAGGGTTTTTTGAGGAGTTTGTAGTAGTTATAGATCAATCCAAAAGCCCACATAGGTGGTACATCAATCAAGGGATGTATTGGACCTGCCAAACTTCAGTTAAGGGTAGTTTTGACCTCTTTTTTTGCATCTTTTTCATTCATGCATGACCCAAAGAGAGATACATGCAATTTGGAGTATAAATCAAAGTTGAATTCACTAGTTCAAGCTCACTTATAGTTTAGTTCACCTTTCAATTCTCTTTGGAATTTGTGGAAGTCATTTTCTATAAGTTTTTTTTCTAACCTTTTCTTTGAATTTGTTCTTTCTGCCATTTTTGCTACAAGGCATGATTGCAAACAAAACATATTTAAGAAGAAAGTTGATATTGTAATGGAGAAACCTTCCACCAATTTTTAATAAAAGGCACGTGGTTCCTTCAAGATATTCTGGTTTTATCTTTTTATTTGTGTGTTTTGAGAAAATATTGTGATTTCTTATTGAATCCTTTATTTTCCTCTTTCATTCAAATAGATTTGAAAATAAAAAATCTATTAGAATACACAAATATATGTTGTGTTTGTTTACTTTTAGCACGTTTCAATCGTGGAACCTCGGTTCCCTTTACATAAACTTAAAAAATCAAGACCTTCATATAGTCAACTAATGCATTCTATGGATTAAATCTAGTTGTGAATAGATATAGGTGTTGTTGAAACTTATTTGGATTCAAATTAGATGTTAGGAATTCTGAATATTCAAGATATTCAATGCATCACCTTTCATTAAGTATTTCATTTATAGTAATCCATCTACCCTTCTCCTAGAAAATAGTAGATTAGGTGATTACCATAAGTAGGAATCCAACCTTCTCTAGATGTTCATCTCCTTTGCAGGTTACCCATAACCTAGAGATGTTCTCATGTTTCACTAGTAAGCCAAGTCTTACTTAGTAAGGGTGCATTATTAGGTGACAACATGTCTATTACAAATATGCAAGTACAAACTCTATAAATCTTCTCTTATCACCACTTTCTTCCTTTAAACCATCAAAACCATAATCACAACATCTTATATCTACAACTCATCAACGTATAACATGATACTCTATTTTTATCCTCACTTAACATCTAGAGACTATCATAGGGACTCTATCCTTTGATTCTCATCAAATCATTGAAATCATCATAAATACCTTACTTCTATAACAACATATACATGATATTCAATTTGCAAACATTAACATATAGATATGCTAAAACTGTTCAACCTCTTTGTAGAGGAATCCTATTGTTCATCCCACTCTCTAACCAACCAATAAGCTATTTGTCACACCTTTTACATACTTCATCAAGTAGTTAGAACAATTATTTCCCATGAAATTAAACTGACAACCAAACAAAATTGACAACCACCCGTTCTTTCTATCTAACCATTGGTATTTAAAAAATTGAAAACTCAAACCTCATACCCACATACAATAATCATTGTCACTTTAAAATAATCTTAATATGTGCATACATGTGGAATAATAAACATGAAACATAACCATGGTCTTATATATATCTTTTAAATTTTAGTCATGTATATTATATCTCTTTAGTCATCTAATGCTAAACACAAAGATCCTGTTGGAAACTGTCAAGTTCTTGCCATTGAAAAGACAATACTAAACATCTTAGTCATCTTTTCCCATCACACTGTTGACACGATATAAGTTTTATCCTTCAAGAACACACCATGTCACTCCATAATGAATCTCTATCACAAAAAACCTTTGTTGTCATGTTGACATATCACTTCTATGGACATGTCAACTTATAACCAACCATTATCAATCATCCGCTACATTAGCTGATATACATTAGTAACACCAAATCTAAAATACCTTGAATCATAGCTCTCCAAAAGCCTCTTTCATGAACACACTACTTTTCAACCTTTCTAGAAAGCATCCATACATTTAATCTATGTCAGGAAGCACTTGCTAATTATCATCTCAACATCTCTGTTAACATCATCAACCAACCGCTACATGTTAACATTATCAATCAACTACTACACGATGCACCCTATAGCTATCACATACTAACACTTTCATGGATGCACTATCTCCATTAGAATCTAACTCCCCCTTTGACAATGCACTTGACATATTTGACATCAATGCCAACAACAACTCTTCTTTTTCTTAACTTGCCAATCATGCCTACATAACCATTTCTTTATTTCATATGGTATTGTAGTTTTGGTTATAGATTATTAAGAATATATTGCATGAATGTAATTTATAGTTTTCATTCACATGTAAATCTAATTTGGTTGATAATATTCATTATTATATTTCCTTCCTCTTTGTTGTTTATGACTTAGTTTCTCAATGGAGTAGGCAACAATCTATGTTGGTGAGGACCAATCAATATTTGATTTAAAATCACACATGTTCCTATTAGTTGTAGGAGTAGATTAAGTTTATGCATTTTTTTAATGGTTCAATATTGCAAACCAAGGAAACATTTTAAGAAAACAAAGACTATTGAATCATTAGAGAATGTTTTCCAACATATCCAAACCTTGTCATTATGTATGTAAATGATACATGGAACTATATTTGGGAATTATAGTGAAGTTGATATCTACATGTGCATGTGTAAGGTGTGTTATCAACCATACATTGGTCTTAAGTTACTATTTTATCTTTGATTCGATGACAAATTTTTGGATTAAGCATACATCTAAGTATGGTTATTGATTATTGTAGTCATGTTGCATTATTTGATGTAAAAACCTATTTGGGTTACCCCTAGGAACACCCTCTTAGTTTAAAGCTGAGCACAATGTGTAAGAGAGATTAGCTACTCTTAAAGTAGGTCTTCAACCATCTACAATGTATTGCCTCCTGATTTACCTTCTTGACAATATATACCTAGACTTGAAGTAAGAAGTTCTAGTATTGTGGACCCATGGTTTCAAAACCCAATAGTTGAAATTATTAAATTGATTTCTAATCTTTATGCAAAATTATATAAATTTGGTGTAGGTCCCATTGTGTTGTATTATTCTTAATAGGTCCCTTTATGGCATATCCTTCATTTCTGTAAACAAAACCCATAATCAAACAACACAACACCATATATAGAGGGAACATTGTCATTTTTTTTAATAGAGATTTCTAATAACAATGAAAAAATAATAGAGATTTCTAATAACAATGAAAAAATAATTATCTTTAATGTTAATTTATCTATCAACACATTTTTGACCTATCATATGAGCTAATTAAAATATTATCTTAAATTCCTATCTCCATTCCAAAAAAACATCTTATAGAACTAAAAACTATTTCCCATTTAGATAACTGTGTAGTGCCAAATTTTAGGCATGGTATTATGTGTTGCCTCATTTGACAAATAGAACCTTCAAACCTAACTTGTTATTCATTATTGAAACACTCCACCCCATTATACCTTTTCTAGTGCTAATCAATTATATTTACTCAAAAATTGTTTTGTGCCAACTTGTTGATATCTAAGATAACCTTGCAAACAACAATGAGAGCATTATACTTGTTATATTAATAATTACTAATATTACAATGATTAACCTATAATATACATTAATCTTAGTATTACTACCCTATATATTTAAAATAAGAATTATGTATCTAAAACTTTTGTGCATATTTTGTAGTGATCAAATTGATTCTCATTTAGACAAATTAATCAACCTTCATCTCTCTAAATCTTTAGAAAAGAAATGAAACCAATAAATGGACTACATTTCTAAAACATAAAAGTTACATCAATAAAACATGATAAGCAAAATACAACTCTTTAGAATATGTCCAATAATAACAAAAATTAAGTGGAATGTTTCAAGCATCTCCATAAAACTCAAAATCACCATCACCATCAAACTTATCTATTAATATTCAATATGAAAAAAGATCAATGATGTTGGGTCATAAAATCATCAATATTAAAAGAAATGTGTAGTGACCTAAATATGCTTCAAAGTGCCACAAAATGTAGAACCAAGTTCTCAAAAAGGGATTCCTAATTTTGCTCAAGGAAACATGGTGTGTTGTGCAAGCAACACGTTCTTCAAATAACTTGCAATTTCAACCATAGAAACACTAGACTTATAAAAATATCCATACTAAATAACAACATTTGAAATTATTTTCAACTTTTGTAACTCATCAGAATTTACTCTATAATTGTTTACTAGTGTAGAATCAAACAATGTTAACATAAACTTGATGTAGGAGCATCTAGGGTGTAGGAGCAATCTTGCATCATCCAAAAAGAAATATTGTGTTTTCTTTTTGTTTTGTTTATTTTCTCTAGTTTTCTTGGAGCCCATTACAATAGTTACATTATATAAGATTAATAAAAGCTAAAAATAGAAAAAGTAGTCATGCACTATTATTAGGACTTTTTCTCATTTTGGGTTGTATGGCCATGAAAACTTGTTTGAAGGAGAAAAATTGAAAAATAAGAATATTGGTGAAATAATCATCTTAATACCATGTATGGTTTTAAAGATATACAAGTTTTCATCTCGATAAATTTTCTTTAATGAGCTTAAAACTCAAAATTGAAAACCTTAGAGGCCCTAGAAAGGTTTGAAATCCTGACAAATAGATCTTTGATGTATTTTATGTTTTAGACCCCTTCGCGAGATTTCTAATGATATATTATAATAGAAAATCAAACACCCGAGTCAAACATTATGGCTTACAAAATTTGTGCCATCAAAAATCAAGTTTCGATATAAAAAATTCCACCTCGACGGGAAATTAAATTAATGAACTGCTTGACACCAAAAGAGGAAAGTTGTATTTTCTAGAATATTCTAAGGTGGTTATTGGTGTTAGATATATAGGGATTAATTAGGGTTATGAGACACAATTCCAGAAGTGTAGATTGTGGTTTTGTCTTGCAGATTATTGTAATAAGAAGGTCCATGTGGATGTAGCTAGTTATTTCCAGAATGCTGTACTGTCATTTCATTGAAGATAATAGAAAGCAAGTTTTTTGTTCTTGTAATTTTATATTTATTTCTCTATTGTGTTGTGTGTGGTTTTTTGATTAAGGGGAGTAGCCTTCATCAAGTGGTATCAGAGGAAAAGTTCTTGAGTGTGTAAATAGATCACTAAATGTGAGGAAGTTTGTATAAGTATCGTGATTGTGGGTCTGAGACTGTAATGTTATAAATTTTTAACCTAATATATTTTACTATTGCATGATGTTCCCACCTTAGGAAATATGTAAAATTCCACATCACCCTTCGCTCAACCTTGTCACCACCCGCTTAGATTCTTGGTCACACGACTTGGTTGGCTTAGGATGTGCACACACCATAGAGATATTTATGCAATGCACACTCATCTCAAAAATCTTCAGATGTGTATTAAACCATTGAAGTTTTATACCAACCACCCTTACAATGTAACACCACATACCACCACCTACTGACACTAGGATTTGACCCTTTGGCAATAAATCTTCATTTTTTAGTTTCATTAGGGTCTCAACACACTTAATTTTCTCTCTCTTGGCTACATTTTGCTTCTTCACTCACTCTTTCTCTCCAATTTCACATTTTAGCTCCGTCACTATCTTATTTGTATTGGGAAAAATTATGTTCAGTCTCTCCATACTCATAGATTCATTGCCTCATTATTTGGCCTTCATTCCATTAGGATACACATTCTGAGGTTTTGAAGAGGAGTCTCTTACCTTCTTACTTCATGTTTTATTGAGAATATCATCCTGTTCTTGTCACATTTTTGTCATTTATTTTTGCTATCATTGTCTATTTTGGTTATCTATCACTAATTTTCTATCTGGCAATCCATGGAGGTGGAACACCAAAATGGGGCCTTGACTACTAAAAGCTCCTATACAAACGAAAACTATTTTCCTTATTTCCATGTGTGCAAGTTCATTGGAAGGAAAAGAAGTGGAACATTGAGTTGGCCTTGTCAACATTTCCTCGGTCCCATTTGAGTTGTAAGTGTTAGGAATGGGAACACTAAGAGGGGAGGGGGGGGGGGTGAATCAGTGTTCACTATCTTAAATCTTTTCTTTTGCTCTTTAAACTTAACTTGAATGCTTAAGTACTGAAATGAACATCGACATAAATAAGAAACATGAACACAACACATAACACCAATGTGGTTATGGGGAAACCCCAATAGGTAAAAACCCTGGTGGGAATTGACACCCACTAATAATCTGTACTAGTGTTTTATGATCCTTGTTAGAAGATCCTTAACCCTGTTAGAAGTTTCTTTACAATGTATTTAGCATAGTGACCTGGTCAAGGGTCAGAACCTGTTAGGAGTCTTTTACAATAAACCTATTAGGGGTGTGGAATCACTATTCTAGAGCTCACTTCTCAAGTGGTGAAGGCTACAACCTTCTGATCTTAGATACACACTATAACTACTTGATGAATTGGCACCGTGACACTACTTGTCTGATCAATTCCTTTGATGCGCTGATGCTTTGACCTCTTGCAAAGATCTAATACATCTTATTGAATCTTTTCATACTTCTTCTTTTCTTTTCTTGACTCTATATCAACTCTCATGACTAATTACAATGACACATCTAATATTTATATGTGCATACAAAATAATTAACTAGGTCGGCCCTTTAACTGATTACATACAATGCTTCCAATTGAATTGGCTCAAGCGTGTTTACAAAAAAATTTAATTACATGTCTACAACCTAATTACAATAGGTGTATAGCCTTTACAACATAATAATATAACCGCTAGCCAAAATACCAACAGTCAGCTGCTTGCTCTGTTCTTCTCTGGCATTCACTGTCTGTGCAACTTGAACTCTCTGTATCTTCCTCATACTGAATCTTTTGATGATGCACTCTTATAATTAGCATGAATATGGTCTTACCAACTTAAATTCTAGGGCACATACCATAATTTTTTCGTATGCACGTGTGCTGATGCTCTGACCTTCAGGTACTCTGTACACTGTCCAGTCTTCAACACTTAGCCAATTTCTGATCTTCTTATCATGAGCGCTGACTCCAAAACATCATATGACTTTGTTTCCATAATGAAAAAACTATATTAAGTCATATAAACTAGTATAGTCAACCTTCCAACAATCTCCCCCTTTTTCATTGATGGCAACAAAGGAATATGGCAAAGTTACTAACTGTCCCTTGATACAAAAAACAATTAATCATACTCTATCTTATATCTCCCTTATGTCTTCTTACTATAAATTTTATTTACATAGATATAGCTCCATATTCTATACATACTCCCCCTTTGAAATTAATGACAAAGGTGTTACAAAAATGAATCTGTACAAGTACTTACACTGAAAGTACATCCAGGTATGCAATCTATAAATTTTGGATCTCTTGCTTCCAAAACGCAATCAATGCATTGATTGTTTGGAGATGGACACATAAGGCATATTGTAGTTTCTCCATCTTCTCCAAATATGAACTAGGACCTTGATCATATGTCACCATGGTGGCATCAATCTCCTTGATATTCTAATTTAACACATCTAGGGAGGGCACAAGAGCATATCTAAGCTGAGTCTGCCTAGCCCTTATCTTTAAAATCTCTTTTTTTGCCTTCTCAATTTTGTTAATCTGTCCTTGATATACATTGTTACACATGTTTACATTAGTAGATGGATCTTCTACTGACTGCCTCACTTTTTCAATCATGGCCTCTGCTTCTTGAGTCTTCTTGTAGTGATCGACTGTCAACTTATCTTGATTCATACAGTCAGCAATAATTTTCCTTCCTTTTGCTGCAAACTCTTTCAAAGTTGCTTATCCAACTTTGAGTGAACTAAGGTCTAGTGAGAAGTTACTGACCAACTCATTTAGTCTTTTCTTCATATACTTCTCCTTTGCAACTAATGATGCTGATTCTTCCAAGTTAGAGAAATTACTCTTGAACTGTGAAATAATTGCACTTACATCATCAACAGAGTGTACCTTGGACACTTTCTTATCTGCTGGTAACAAGTTGTTCAAGATATTTAATGATTCTACAAGGAGGGGATTCCTCATTACCTATTTCTCCTTGGCCTTCTCCATAGCTAAGACATTGATCTTGATTAGGTCTTCTTCTCCCCAAGAATCCAAACTAGTGGTGTCTGGTGTCAATCTTGACAACAATGATACAGAAGGAGTGATAGGAATGCTATCCACTGCTTCTTGGTTTACTTTGATTAACATTTCAACTGATGGTTCATCTATTGGTTCATTTTCCTTTCCCTCTTCTTCTCCTTTTTTTGTTTGTGTTTCTTTTCCTTCTTCTTTTTCTGTCTCAGGAGAGTTACCACCACATAGTGTTTCAACCTCTTGTGTGCTTACAAAGGCTTCTTTGAACTTGTCTAAGTCCTTATTTGTGTCTGCCATTGCAATCTCAACAGTATCAATAATGATGGTGCTATCCTTTAGTGATTCTATCATGGGCGCAAACTAATCTGCCTCTGTATGTGTTTCAACTACATGCGCTGAGTCCTGAGGACCTGTCATAGGTACATTAGTGGGCTCTGCCATCTTGACTTCCTTTGTGGGCACTTGAGCTGTAGGCGCAGTAGGTGGGTACATGTGCCTGTTCATGAAAACCTTCTCAAATGATTTCTCTATTTCCTTAGAAACCAATTCACAGTTCTTATCCATGATATTTAATGTTCTTGTCTTGGTTCTAAGGTGAGGCTTCACTAGATCTAACAGTAAGGTCTTCTCCTCTAAAGAACGTACTGGTGAACTCTTATCTAAGATCTTTTCTCTTATTCTCAGATCTTCCTCCATTGCTTGTCTCTTCAAAAAGTCTAAAATGTTCCAAACATTGTCTGGAATCATAGTCTTCAATTCTAGCACTATCTTCTTAAACTTAAGCATGTGCTTGATAATCATGCCATGAATCTCTGACTTATCTATTTCACTGTACTTATCATAAAATTTTCCTATTTGATCAATCCTTCCTTCATCAATTATCCTTGAACTTAGCACTTTTAGACTAGGTCTAAAACTTACTTGTGGTGGTTCTTAAGTGCTCTTTCTTTGGCTTCTTGTAGTGCGCAAGGATGGATGACTAGTTCCTATCTCTTTCTTCCTCTTTGCCATTATCTTATACTTTAGAGGAGTAGTAAGATCAATTGTTTCTATGGGTGCAGGTGGGGTATCATCTATTTTACCCTTCTGATCATCTGATTTCTCAATTTTCACTTTCTTCATATTTGGATCATTAGATTCTATCTTTGTTGTAGCTACGCTCTCTATTTCCAAAGCAATCTTCTCTTACCTTGCTTTGTCTAGGTTTGCTTGAGATACTCCATGAATTTTCAAAATCTCTGAAGTAACCTTGGCAACTTTTCTTTTTGTTGCTGCACTATTCAATACAACATCTACTTCTCTTTTTTTCTCTTCATAAGTCCCCCATCTAGGTTCATTGAGGTCCTTAGGTGTTGATAATAGAACTTGAGCATAAGCTTCTAGAATAGGTTCTTCAACTTCATATCCCAGTGGATGGATCCACTTTGTTCTCGGTCCCATTGCTTCCATACAGGTTGTATCGGTTTCCACCATGAAACAAATTGTGTCCTTGTATTTCTCAATAATACTTTCTGGAATCCTATATCTCATCTGCATTTTGGCCCTAAATGTCTTTAATTCTAGTGTTATGTAGTACTTTAGGGTACTTTCTGTGGATGCCTTAAATGATATTTGAGGCGTAGTGGGAATAGATTTGTCTAGATACAAATCAGACACCTTTCCAATAATATGGAAGTACGTATAGATTATTAAAGACCCAAACCTAAATATCTTGGTCTTGTCATGCTTAATGGCTCTTATGTTGTCTATTAGTTGTGCACGCAAGATCTCACACATATTAAACTCTCCTTTCTCTCTTACCAACCTTATTGCTTCTACAATGGTGGCCGCTAACACATTGTTTACTCCGTTGGTGTGCTGGAACCTGTATCCCAATATCATGGACATCAATTTGATGTCTTTCTCCTCTATAGGCTCTATTGTCATTCCATGCCTATCACTTCTTGATTTGCAAGCCTGTTCTACAAGTTTTTTGACATCCTTGCCCACTAGAACAATGGTGCCTGTCCTTGAGAGTCATGTCATCTCATGAATTATATTTCCAATTATTCTAACCGGTACTTCACCTATCCAAAATAGGTCATCATGGATCCTGCTGAGTAGGATCTTGATCCATTCCGACTCATAGAACTCATATGCTGTAGCATATTCCACTATAGGATGATTTTCCAACTACGCATGTACTCATCCATGAAGGTTTTATTAGGTTTCATCCTTGTTTCTATGTGGGTTTAACCATGGAGGAAACTCCGTAGTTAAGCGCGCTCGAGCTAGAGTAGTACTGGGATGGGTGACCTCCCGGGAAGTCCCAGTGCTTCACCTCTGTGAGCATCACCTAGACCCAATGAGTGCTAAGTGTTCCATTCATTCTCATGAGAGATGAGTTCGTGTTGAACCACTACTCATGAATTATGGGTCAATGAGTTTGACTCAAAAACTACACAGTTAAATCCTGATAGCAATATCACAATTTGACTTGCTGTGGAAAAATATCTCCTACTTATCTACCTTCTTCATTTCAAAAGAAAGTTTGTAAAGTCCTCGACTTCATTGACTGTGCCTACTTGAACTAAATTTTGTTTTTGAAACCTTTGTTCTCGGTGAGTCGGGTAAAGTACAAAACTACCAAACTTGTTTGAAGCTTCAGGTTGGTCACTGAATCCCCCACTATGAATGATGTGTGGTTTTCAACAATGTTGTAATTATGGAAAACTAGCACACATGGAGCATTAAATGTTCCGTAAGGTCCAAAGGACACCTATCAAATTGGACGCGGCTATCCTTCTGAAGGAATGCACTGCTGTACAAATTTCAAAAATTTGAAAACACCATGGATTTTTATGAAAATTTCAGGATGTGTTCTTCATCATCTGCATATTCTGGATCAAAAACAACCAAAAATTTTGGGAAAAAAACTCTGCATTTTCATAGATTTGAAAAAAAATAATTCTATTTTGTGGTGCGTTCTATCGGGAGGATAGCCACTGCCTATCAAATTGACGCCAAGTTAAATGAACTACCGCCACAAGTTGAACCAGAATTAAATGAATCATTGAAAAAGGTGGTGCAGTTAGAGATGACTTTCACTATGTAAAACTTGGAAAATGAAATTTGTAGCGTCTGGGCATTGGAGAAAGAAAAAGGTACATGCAAGAAAATCCAAGTTAGACTATGAAATTTTTCCTTCTTCTATGATAATTTGAAGCAGAATTCTAGTTTCTCTCGACTTCCCATATGAAGTAAAGTAACATAATTTAGCTCTTCCATGAGTTTTTCTAGTAAGTTTTCTATTTATATTTTGCATTCTTATACCTGGCCAACTTGGATATTAGAAAGCCTCATTGTTTGTTCTCTATACCTTCTATCTAAAGCCCTCACACCCATCATGCCAATAGTAATAGATAATGGTTTAGGTGGGATCTTTGATAAAATATGAGTGATGAAGAGGTCTAAGAGATTATTGATAGAATTAGGGGAAAATCTAGCTCACCCATTGCAAACAAAATTGTTGATAGCAATCTTCTGGAATCCACCAATTTCCCCAAAGTAATTCACTGTCAAGAATTGGTTTCTATCTATGTGAATCATTACCACCCTAAGTCTCATGAAATCTGAGCCTTTGATAGCACATTTATTGTCAAAATTAATTCTGAAATTATCGTGCGTACCCTAAGACTACCAGAATGGGAGGTATTTGTTAATGTATTTATTAATGAAGCTTGGGATCACTTTCAAGATAAAGAAGATTGATGTTTGAATAGAATTTCTACAACTTGGTTCAAAGTAAAGTGCAAAGGAAAATATCAATTTCTCTCTATTTTAAAAAAGGAGCTCTTTGTTGAAGAAATTGAGGATGCTATTATTTTGTTACGTCTTTTTGGTAGCTTTTTCATCCAATTTGACAATTTTTCTTATCTTAGGATTGGAGGATTCAATCATAGCCCCTATAAGATGCCTAGGTATGTGTATGATTATTTTGTACTCCTGTAGATTTGTAGACAAATGAAAGTAGTCAATGTTAAGTATGTCACCAAAATGAAGAAGAAAGGGTATTCTTTCCATGTACCTATGACGCAAGGGCAGGGACCAGGAGGGGCCAAACAATGGCACACCCTAATGATCTAGCCTGCTCAACAACACACGGAAGCAAATAACAACATAGTGAGAGAGAGAATGTCAGATCTTTCATTAATTTTCCTCAAATAGATTCATACATGTCAGGTTGTAAGGCCTTCTCGGTTATGACCAAGTATTACAATGAATTATAGAAGTCCTCAAACATGTGAGGATCTACCAACAATCTCCAATCTAATATCTTCTATCTTCTATCAAAATCGACTCCCAAAACTCTAACCAAACAACTACATTTATACAAGAGGCTACTGAATTGAGTCGACCTTCAGATCCATAA
The DNA here is from genome assembly GCA_027943335.1 of Chamaecyparis obtusa. Taxonomy (NCBI): domain Eukaryota; kingdom Viridiplantae; phylum Streptophyta; class Pinopsida; order Cupressales; family Cupressaceae; genus Chamaecyparis; species Chamaecyparis obtusa. Next base: position 4,122,266 of record BSBK01001179.1, on the reverse strand, counting down.
TCAATGGAAGAAATGGTCAGATCTGGGACCACACGCTTCCCAATGATTGATATCAACATTAAATCCACAACCCATAATCAATGCACAAGTCAGCCTCAACAGAAACTCAAAAATAAACTACTCTGTAAAAAAGGATGACCGAGCAACAGACAAGCATCGCCAAACGCTAGTGAAACAACTGACTGCCCAGGAGATAACCGACCACACTCGGTAACCAAAGGAAACCGACCAACTACCGACCAACTTGGTCAAAGAAGGAACCGGTAGCACATGTGAACCAAGGAAACAAAGCCCAAAAGATTGAAGAAAAAGAACTAGCGGTGGAAGATTAGTTTTTCAATGGTTTTATTATTTTTAAGTTGTTAATTCAAAAACTATAAGCTTTGGAGGGCCACCTTTCTTTAAGCTTTTATGTTATAAATTTTACTAATCTTTGGGGTGGTTATCTTCAAGAAATCATCAATTACCAAAGTGAGTTATGTACTTGATTCTTATTTATTGCTAAGTTTTTGTTGTGCTAAAGGCTAGATAGATAAAACATAAAATACCTTTTTTTTCAGAAAGATTTTAATGAAATAGCATCTGAAAGTGATCCTACATACTGTAGATTATGTGTTGCAATTTATGTGTTGTTCATTCCTCCCACGTTGAATGTATTTTTATAGGATGCTATCTTTTGTGTGGGTGTTGGGAATAGTCCATGAATGTGAATTATTAATTGTTGTTTGATGATCAACTTTGTGTGGGATTAAACAAAAAATGAATGAAAGTTCGTAGAATTTTATATTTCTAAAGAAAAATTGTGTTTTGATGGTTTGTCTCGATATATGAGAATCTTATCTTTCATAAAATTTATGGTTAAAATTTCTCATCCTTATTTTCTTTCTTGTTAAAATCAAACAAGTTTTTAATTTTGGTTGTTTTAATCATAAGAAGGTAGATGTGCCTTTCAAAATAAGTAGAGTCGGTGTAGAAAAAAATCATCAAACCTGACTCAAATGTTGGTCTAGATTGTGACTTGTTGGGCACAATATATTGGAGAGTTAAGTGGAAAAAATATGAACTAACACAAAAGAAGAAGAGAATTATCTAAGTGGTGACCCTAAAATGGACATAGTTACAAATTTGCTTCATAAAATAACTAAGATAAAGAAAACCAAGGTGATGTCAAGATTGATAGTTAAACCATCTTTGGGAATTTATTTGTTGATATGATTCAGCCCATTACATAAAAGAGTATTGAAGAATCTAGTGAAGATGATCTCAACATTAATATGATAGATTTTGGCTCTCCATCAACTGAAGGACATGTACACAATTTTAAAATATGTGCAACCCAGTTGGTATAGAGGACAAGAAAGGAAACACAACTGGAAGATCAGCTTATGAACCAAGTTCAAATCCTAGTGTCCTATATCAAATCCATTACAGATCCTTCTGATATACCTTAAGAACAAACTTTCATGTCAAATCTCACATGTCCTGAAGGCATAATTGAAAATGTCTTTGATGACATATGCAAATACCGATCTTATAGTCAAGTGATCGAAGGATGTATTAGTTAATGAAGAATGGAGCTTTGGATTTTGTGATCAAAGAAAAAATATCTATGCAAAAGTTGATTTACAGGAGTAGTAAATAGATAAGGAGCTACAAATGACCAAAGAATAAGAGTTATCTTGGCAGAGCATACTAGGAGAACTTAAAGAGATGTCTAGAGTTGATCCAAATACTTTGATCGCTGAAAAAGTATTTATCGGTGAAAAAGATAACCGATCAATTGTTGATAGCAGTCTTCTGGAATCCGTCAGTTTCCCCAAAGTAATTCACTATAGAGAATTGGTTTTTGTCTATGTGAATCATTACCACACCAAGTCTCATGAAATCCGAGCCTTTGATAGCGCATTTATTGTCAAAATTAATTTTGAAATTGTAGTGCATGCCCTAAGACTACCATAATGGGAGGTATTTGTTAATGTATTTATTGATGAAGCCCGAGATCACTTTCAAGATAAAGAAGATTGATGTTTGAATAGAATTGCTACAACTTGGATCAAGGTAAATTGTAAAGGAAAATATCAATTTCTCTCTATTCTAAAAAAGGAGCTCTTTGTTGAAGAAATTGAGGATGGTATTGTTTTGTTACGTCTTTTTGGTAGCTTTTCATCCAATTTGATAGTTTTTCTTATCTTAGGATTGGAGGATTCAATCAGAGCCCCTATAAGCTGCCTAGGTATGTGTCTGATTATTCTGTACTCCTGGAGATTTTTAGACAAATGAAAGAAGTCAATGTTAAGTATGTCACCAAAATGAAGAAGAAAGGGTATTCTTTCCATGTACCTATCCATTTTTACTTGTAAGAGTTTTGATGTTGTTTCCACCACATAAAAGCTTCTTTCTAAGCATAAATTTCAATATATGCCCCCAAGGGTTCCCTTTGACAATAAAGGTTATGTGCATAATACCAATTTTTTATAGGTGAGCCATAAATCGAAGAGGGCCAGAAGGATGTCCTGGCTGGTAATAGAACCAATCATCGATTGGAGATTCCTAGAGATTACTTACCCTTTTGGAGAGAAGAATGAATAGTCATAGATATAGAATTTATCTTGAGAAGAACTGACATGGGTTCACCCACCTCAAAAGGAGACATTTATCATGCCACTACCTCTATTGAAGCTTTGACTCAGAGCGTAAGAATGGAAGAACAAAAGAACCTAGAGCTGCTAAGATAGGTAAACTCTCTAGTCACTTTAATTCAATTTATTCTGCATGAAGGAGATGCAAGCTTTGAGCGAAGCATGCCAATTCACCTTGATGGGCTAGATTTTAGTAAATTAACACAAATCAAAAGAGCCCAAAAAGTTTCTTTAGCAATGATAATTACGTAGAAAAACTTGTGATGGATCTCATATTATTTATCTAGGAGGGCATGAAGATGTACTCTTTGATAATTGAGAAGTTAGAGAAATAAAGGAGTGATCTACAACCTTGAAAAGGGAACATGGGAATTTAGCAGTGGTTTTATTTGAACTTCAGGAAATCACAAATATGAATCCTGCAATGGATATGGGGGAAGGGATACTAAGAAAGCTTGTTGATTCTAAGTTTATGACATGGATAGACAAATTGGAGTGAAAAATTATTGTTCATGAAGAATTAGAGAAATGTATAAGGCAGACCCTAGCTCAATTTCAACATGATGCTGAGAATTTGGTATCATGTTTCATGCAACTAGAGATCAAGATATTTGAGGAAGGAAAAATTGAGAAACTTTTCCATTGTAATCCTCGAATTTAAAGATAAGATATAGGAAGGCCTTTTAGAAGCAAAGATAAATGAGGAGGAAATAGACAATTTGAGGCACTTGGCAGATAATGTCCCTAGCTTTAAAAAAGAAGCACAAAACTACACTGCAAGATTGTTGAGGTGGAATGAAAGATAACCAAACATTAGGTAAAAGTAAGCATAATGGGTAAAACCCAAATCTAGGATATTGTTTGAAGTTGTCACTAAGTATAGGCTTTATTGAATGAGAGTACATGAACAAAAGGATCAAACTCAGGAAATGGATGCAAAAGAACTGGTAGCACATGTGAACCAAGGAAATAAAGCCCAAAAGATTGAAGAAAAAGAACTGGTGGTGGTAGATTAGTTTTTCAATGGTTTTATTATTTTTAAGTTGTTAATTAAAAAATCATAAGCTTTGGAGGGCCACCTTTCTTTAAGATTTTATGTTATAACTTTTACTAATCTTTGGGGTGGTTATCTTCAAGAAATCGTCAATTACCAAAGTGAGTTACGTACTTGATAATTATTTATTGCTAAGTTTTTGTTGTGCTAAAGACTAGATAGATAAAATAGAAAATACTTTTTTTTTAGAAAGATTTTAATGAAATAACATCTGAAAGTGATCCTACAAACTGTAGATTGTGTGTTACAATTTATGTGTTGTTCATTCTTCCCATGTTGAATGCATTACTGTAGGATACTATATTTTGTGTTGGTGATGGGAATAGTCCATGAATGTGAATTATTGATTGTTGTTTAATGATCAACTTTGTGTGGGATTAAACAAAAAATGAATGAAAGTTGGTAGAATTTTATATTTATGAAGAAAAATTATGTTTTGATGGTTTGTTTCGATATTTGAGAATCTTATCTTTCATAAAATTTATGGTTAAAATTTCTCATCCTTATTTTCTTTCTTGTTAAAATCATACGAGTTTTTAATTTTGGTTATTTTAATCATAAGAAGGTAGATGTGCCTTTCAAAATAAGCATAGCCAGTGTAGAAAAAAATCATCAAACTTGACTCAAATGTTGGTCTAGATTGCAACTTGTTGGACACAATATATTGGAGAGTTAAGTGGAAAAAATATGAACTAACACAAAAGAAGAAGATAATTATCTAAGTGGTGACCCCTAAAATGGACATAGTTACAAATTTGCTTCATAAAATAACTAAGATAAAGAAAACCAAGGTGATGTCAAGATTGATAATTAACCCATCTTTGGGCAATTTATTTGTTGATATGACTAGCCCCATTACATAAAAGAGTATTGAAGAAGCTTGTGAAGATTATTTCAACATTAATATGATAGATCTTGGCTCTCCATCAATTAAAGGATATGTACACAATTTTAAAATATGTGCAACCCAGCCGGTATAGAGAACAAGAAAGGAAATACAACTGAAAGATCAACTTATGAACCAAGTTCAAATCCTAGTGTCCTATATCAAATCCATTACAGATCCTTCTGATATACCTTAAGAACAAAATTTCATGTCAAATATCACATGTCTTGAAGGCATAATTGAAAAGGTCATTGATGACATATGCAAATACCGATATTATAGTAAAATGATTGAAGGATGGATTAGTCAATGAAGAATGAAGCTTTGGATTTTGTGATCAAAGAAAAAATATCTATGTGAAAGTTGATTTACATGAGTAGTAAATAGATAAGGAGCTACAAATGACCAAAGAACAAGAGTTATCTTGGTAGAGCATACTAGGAGAACTTAAAGAGATGTCTAGAGTTGATCCAAATACTTTGATCACTGAAAAAGTATTTACCAGTGAAAAAGATAACCAATCAATTGTACGGTGCAAAAACATTAAATGAAAGTTGACAAATATCAGTCAAATCTTGGTTGAATATGAAAGGCTATTGACAACATGTGAACAAATAAAAATGAAAATAATAGAGGAAGTCGCTACAATCATTACATCTACATTAGTGGTAAAGGATTTTTCAACAGATTGATTGCCAAGCTCTCTTTAATTCACTAACAAAATCAATAAAGAGATAGAAAACATAGTGCCTAAAGAAGATGTGATGAAGAGACCAAGTTTTATTTAAGTTACTTTGGATGCCTATGACATACTAGCTTACCACCAGGAGTTAATGGAGATAGAAGACAAACATATCACTTCAAAATGAAAATGGACAATGTTGGGCACAATATATTGGAGAGTTAAGTGGAAAAAATATGAACTAACACTAAAGAAGAAGAGAATATAAAAACAATGAAATAACACATGAACACAACACCAATATTTTGGTTACGGGGAAACCCAAATAGGTAAAAACCCCGGTGGGACTTGATACCCACTAATATTCTGTACTAGTGTATAATGATCCTTGTTAGAAGATCCTTTACCCTGTTAGGAGTAGCTTTACAATATATTAAGTACAGTAGAATTGGTCAAGGGTCAGACCCTATTAGGAGTCTTTTACAATTGTCCCTATTAGGGGAGATGACGCACTGTCCGAGAGCTCATTGCTCAAAGGGGCGAAGGCTACAACCTTCTGAATAATAGATATACACTATATCTAGATCTTGGTGAACTAAGCTTTGACCTGCTATCTAGATCAGTTCCAATGTATAGCACAAATACTTTACTTGGTCACATAGACCTTCCTCTGATGGCTCAACACTTTGCACACTTTGCTCTACTCTGCTTAATCAACCATGAACCACACTTCAGCAATCACAAATGACTGCTTATAAATATCTTTCCTCTAAATGATATAATCAAGTTGGCCTATTAGAACCACCTTGAAATCATAACAGAGAAACCATAACAAAATCCAACAAACATTCTATCGGCTCTACTATGCACGCAACACATTCTGGGACCTGTCCAATAAGATAATTGTAGACGCACGCTACACACTGTCAGATCTACCAAAACAACGGTATCTTTCTCCTCAAGCTGAATTAAATCATGCACTCTTAATGAAACATCAATAACTCTTCTCTAAGGTTAAATCCAAGGGCGCATACCCTAAAGATAGGTGTAACTCAAGAACCAATAAAATCTCTGTCGGCTCCTCTGAATAAACATAGGAAACTGCTATTAGCGAATAGCGACTACATAACTTCACTTCTACTAAATATCTGACTATGCGTCCATAACTAAAACATCACTAACATGTCTTCAACATATATCCAAGAGTGCAAGGCTCCATGATAACTGTACATACAACCATACACAAAACACTACCTATAACTCTGTCAGGAACACTGCTGACACAAGCTGCTATATAACTGTCTGTACTAACAGTTAACCTCTACGCCTATGATATCATGTTGATATCATGTCCATGCTACATATACTGAAAGCTTACTACATAAGACTTCCATGCATGCTACTTTCCATATGTTGTCATCAATGACAAACATACAGTCAGTATTGGCTTGCTAGCAAATCTCCAACAATCTCCCCCTTTGGCATTGATGGCAACATGTGGAATGAAAAACCACCACCAACCCAAATGAACATTTCTTTTATAACATTTTCCATTTCCTCAACAAAAACTCCCCCAAAGATGAATCCTCCATCTATTGTAATATTTTCCAATATTCCAATATTCTCCATTTCCTCAACTGAACTGTTGTCATAACTGAATATTGCTCCTCCTAAGTATATTACTCCTATTTTTCATGACTTTGTATACTACTCCCCCTTTGACATCAATGGCAAAGGGTGCCATTCATTTTAAGCATCGGTACTAGTCCAGAGGTAGAGTAGTCAAACTTCCATCAGTCCCTAAGGACTGATGCCTTTCCTTCTTCCTTCTAAGCAGAATCAGGGAAGGGAATTAATCCCAACTTCTCCCTGAGATACTCAAAAGTATCCTTAGGCAAGGGCTTTGTGAATATGTCTGCCAACTGTTCTTTAGTATTCACATAGTCCAACTTAACTTCTTTCTCTACCACTTTCTCTCTTAGGAAGTGATACTTGATCTCAATGTGCTTTGTCTTTGCATGCATCACAGGGTTCTTCAACATATTGATAGTGCTAGTGTTATCATAGTGAATAACAATAGGATAATCAATCTGAATTCCAAAATCTTTTATCATCTACTTGATCCAAACAATTGTAGAATAATTCAAGGCTGCTGCAACATAATCCACTTCTACTGTTGACTGAGAAATATAATTTTGTTTCTTGCTTGTCCAGGTGACAAGTATATCACTAAGAAACACTGCTCCACCCGATGTACTCTTTCTGTCATCAACACATCCTACCCAATCTGTATCAATGTACACATGAAGCTCAACATTTTATGAATTACAATACCATAGACCATAGTCTATAGTGCCTTGTAAGTATTTGAGTATCCTTTTTCCTGCCATGAGGTGACTTTGTTTAGGTTTTGTTGCAAATCTTCCAACTATGCCAACTGCATTGGAAATATCAGGTCTAGTATGAGTAAGATAAATTAGTTTTCCAATCATAGACTTGTACAATGTTATATCAACTATTGGTAAGTCATCTTGCTTTGTAAGCTTGCATCCAGTAATCATAGGTGTCCCTACTGGCTTGCAATTATCCATCTTGAATTTCTTTAATATTTCCTTCAAATACTTGGACTGATTAATGAAAATACCTTTCTCTGTCTGCTACACATTCAATCCTAAAAAGTATTTGATAGGACCAATCATACTCAACTCAAATTCATTTTGCATTTCCTTAGCAAATTCAGCACTCAGTTTGTCATTACCTCCAAAAATAATGTCATCAACAAATATAGCTACAAGTAACAAACCTTCAAATGTCTCTCTAATGAATAGATTACAATTTTCTGCTCCTTTCTTGAATCCAATCTTTGTTAAGTATCTATCTATTCTCTCATACCATGCTCTAGGGGCTTGCTTAAGTCCATAGAGGACCTTCTTCAATCTGCATACCATATCAGGTCTGTTTGATAAGGTGAATCCTTCAGGCTGCTCAATGTATACTTCTTTCAAATCACCATTCAGGAATGCTGACTTGACATCCATCTGATAAACTTTGAAGTTTTTGACTGTAGCATAAGCTAGAAATAACTTAATAGCTTCTAATATGTTCACAGGTGAAAATGTGTCTGAATAATCAATGCCTTCTCTTTGTGCATATCCTTTACATACTAATCTTGCTTTGTTTCTTACTACTATACCATCTTCATTCATCTTATTTCTGAATATCCACTTTGTTCCAATCACATTCTTATCACTAGGTCTTGGGACTAGTTCCCAAGTGTCATTCTTAATAATTTGATCAAGTTCTTCTTTCATAGCATCATGCCAATCTAAATCATTACAAGCATCTTCAACACTTAAAGGTTCAATCTGAGATAGTAAACATACCGCTTCACTGTTAGCTGAGTTCTTTGCTTGTGATCTTGTTAAGAATTCTACGCTCTGATCTCCAATGATGTCTTTCTTGGAATGATTTCTAGATGTAAAATTTGGAACTTTAGTTGATGCGGACTCATCAGCCTTAGGAGTTTCTTCCTCACTTGTCTCAGGGTCATTGAACAATACATCAATGCTGTCAAACATTTCTTCAATAACTGTCTCACTAGAAGAGGGTCTGGGTTCTTCTTCAATCATGGGTGAGTAATCATGATATCTTTCTTGAACCATGCACTTTTCATCAATCTTAACATGAGCACTTTCAATGATATTTTTTAATCTTAAATTGAAACATCTATAAGCTTTACTTTTAGTAGAGTAACCAAGGAAAATACCTTCATCACTTCTTGCATCAAACTTGCCTACTACTTCATCCCTCTTGATGTAACACTTTCTTCCAAAGATTCTGAAGTATTTTACTATGGGAACATTACCAAACCAAAGCTCATATGGTGTTTTGTTAGCACTAGGCCTTAACTGAATTCTATTGATGGTGTAGACTATTGTATTGACCGTATCTCTCCAATAGGTGTGGGAAACTTTTCCTTCAATCATGATGGTGCGCGCTGTATCAAGAATGATCCTATTCCTTCTCTCTACAATCCCATTCTACTGAGGGGTTCTAGGTGCACTTAACTATCTCTTTATGCCATGTTCTTCATAGTACTCATAAAATCTGTCAGAGGTGAATTCTCCTCTATCCGACCTCAAACATTTTATGTTTAGTCCAGATTCATTCTCAACCTTAGCTTTGAATATTTTTAACTTATCAAATGCTTTTGACTTATCTTTCAAGAACACAACCCACATAATCCTAGTATAATCATCAACAAATAGAATGAAATACCTTTCACCATAGTATGATCTTGTTTGAGTTGGACCACATAGGTTTGTATGAATCAGATCCAACTTGTTTTCTGCTGAATTGTGCTTGCTCCTGAATGAATTCCTCACATGCTTTCCCATCACACATTCCCTGCATATAGTATCAACTGGCTTTTCTATGCTAGGTAGATCTCCTGCTTCCTTAACATTGCTTATCTTTACTATGTTATCAAAATTGATATGACATAGTCTTTTATGCCACAACCAACTGTCATCAACTTTAGCAACAAAACAATTTGCTTCTGAATTCAGTTGGAAAACATTACCTCTTGTCTTTGAGCTAGATGCAATCATAACACCATCCTTGTTGTTAATGATGCATTTTTCATCTTTGAACTCCAACTGATATCCTTTTCCAAGTAACTATCCAACATTGAGAAGGTTATGTTTCAAACCGTCAACATCGAGAACATCATCAGTAATGTTCTTTCCATCCAAAGTGATGGCTCCTCTACCAACTATTGGTTTAGGAGTGTTATCTCCAAATCTAACCATACCACCATTGTATTTGTCTAGATGAACAAATCTACTTTTATCACCTGTCATGTGATGTGAACAACCACTATCTATAATCCAGTCTATCCTTATATCTGCTTGGGAAATCAATGCTAGCTCTTGATTCAATTTCTCATCTTTAGGAACTGACTTACTATTCATTTTGTCTACAATAGTAATGAATCCAATTTTTTCTTCACCTAATTCATCATCTGAAACTCCATCTCTAGTAAAGTAACATTCCTTAGAGTACTTAGGCTTGTAATCCTTCTTGAACTTTCTAGCTTTAGTAGGACACTTAGATGCAAAGTGACCGATCTTGTTACATGAAAAGCACTTAAATGGCAATTGACCTTCATATTTTCCTTTTCCTTTCTTTTCTCTTTTAGCAATCATAGCAATAAAATCATCTAAAGTTTTCTCTTCATCATCATCATCAAAATTACCAGAGGTGTTTGCAGATTTCTTACCATGAATTGTTGCTTTGAAGGCTGTCTCACTTTTAGGTTCTGTCTTCAATCTTGAAATCTCAAAAGCTAAGATTTTGCTGATCAAGGTCTCTCTCTTGAAATTAGATGTAAGCTGCATGGTCTCATGAAGGATATTGATCTTGCTTTCATATTCTGGAGTGAGGGTAGTCATCAACTTGTCCATAATATCTTCCTCAGAGATCTCTCCACCATTGTTCCCGATTCCAGCAATTGCTTCATTGATCCTTTGGTTATAAGCTTTGATGTTTTCTTCAGGAAGCATCTCTAATGCATTGAATCTTTTCTTCCATGTCTTTCTACACACATCCTTTGCTTGTTTGTCTCCAAATATGTCTGCTAGGTACTTCCATATCTTGTGGGTGGTGTCTACCTTCTTTATCTCTGAAAACTCACTATCAGATAGGGCACTGATAAGGGCTTCTTTAGCTATAGCATTCTGATGAAACAATTCCTTTTGTGTGTTAGTAGTATCATCCTTTGCAAGGTCTTCTAAAGTAGGAATCTTGGCGTCTTTGATAGTTACATTAAAAAATTTGAAAGCAATGCACTGCAAATGAGTCACCATCTTGTTCTTCCAATCAAGATAATTCTGTCCATCAAACTTAGGACTCTCTTTCCTGAAGTATGCCATCTGATCAACCTCAAGCTATTAAACTTTCTCTCTGAGGTACTTGGCTATGATACCAATTGTTAGGAATAGTCCCAAGAGATAACTGAGAGGGGGGGGGGGGGCTGAATCAGTTATCTACAAGATTCAATTCCTTATCTAATTAAGTATACTTAAACATAAAGCATAAACACAATGAAAGAACACATGAACACAACACCAATATTTTGGTTATGGGGAAACCCAAATAGGTAAAAACTTTGGTGGGACTTGATACCCACTAATATTCTGTACTAGTGTATAATGATCCTTGTTAGAAGATCCTTTACCTTGTTAGGAGTAGCTTTACAATAAATTAAGTATAGTAGACCTGGTCAAGGGTCAGACCCTGTTAGGAGTCTTTTAAAATTGTCCCTGTTAGGGGAGAGGACGCACTGTCCGAGAGCTCACTGCTCAAAGGGGTGAAGGCTACAACCTTATGAATAACATATATACACTATATTTGGATCTTGGTGAACTGTGCTTTGATCTGCTGTCTAGATTAGTTACAATGTATAGAACAAATACTTTACTTGGTCACATAGACCTTCCTCTAATGGCTCAACACTTTGCACACTTTTCTCTACTCTGCTTAATCAACCATGAACCACACTTCAGCAATCACAAATGACTACTTATAAATATCTTTCCTCTAAATGATATAATCAAGTTGGCCTATTAGAACCACCTTGAAATCATAATAGAGAAACCATAACAAACTCCAACAAACATTTTTTTGGCTCTACTATGCACGCAACACATTCTAGGACTTGTCTAATAAGATAATTGTAGACGCATGCTACACATTGTCGGCTCTACCAAAACAACTGTATCTTTCTCCTCAAGCTGAATTAACTCATGCACTCTTAACCGAACATCAATAAATATTCTCTAAGCTTAACTCCAAGGGAACATACCCTAAAGATAGGTGCAACTCAAGAACCAATAAAATCTCTGTCGGCTCCTCTGAATAAACATATGAAACTTCTACTGGCGAATAGTGACTACATAATTTGACTTCTACTGACTATGCATCCATAACTGAAACATCACTAACATGTCTTCAACATATATCCAAGAGCGCAAGGCTCCATGATAACTATACAGACAACCATACACAGAATACTGCTTGTAACTCTGTCAGGAACACTGTTGACACAAGCTGCTATATAACTATATGTACTAACAGTTAACCTCTGCGTCCATGATATCATGCTAATATCATGTCCATGCTACATATACTAAAATCTTACTACATAAGACATCCACACATGCTACTTTCCATATGTTGTCATCAGTGACAAACATACAGTCAGTACTGGCCTGTTGGCAAATCTCCAACAGTAAAGTGTTCATATGTAATATTTTGTGTTCATTGTATGAGAACATAATGATTTTTATGGTTTTAATCCATTTCATAAAGACAATGGTCACAACTAAATCATTCTGGTTACAATATACTCTTCTTTGGTATCTTTGAAGTGTGTAGGTTATATTCATAAATTATATTTTCATCATTGGGTATACTTTTACGTAGTATTTGATCTCCAATGGTGAAGTTAATAAAGTAGCATCTTTTAATAAAATTTTCTTGATATTTGTATATCAATTATCAATAATCGTAAAGCTTTTAAAGTTTCTTCACTTATTTTTATAGTTTTATTTCAAAAATAAAAAATAGTTAGATCAAACAAGGGAGTTTCCCTATTACAAGTAGTGGTTGTCGTTGCACCAAAAGATTGACCTGTTGATGCTCGTTACAACCACTAGACTTATAGAAGACACACGAGGTTGTTAAACCATATCGCAAATCCCATGAGGGACGCTGACACACTACCAACAATCTCCCTCCCAGTATTACTCACCGTGGCTTGCATGGATTTGAACCTATGACCAATATCTGATACCACTTGTTACAAGCAGTGGTTGTCATTGCACCAAAAGATCAACCTGTCAATGCCTGATAAAACCACTAAACTTGTAGAAGACACATGAGGCTATTAAACCATGTCACAAATCCTACAAGGGATGCTAACACACTACCGACATGCCCATCTCAAATACAAAGGAATATCATACTCCAAAAATGATCTCTTCAATAGTTGTGGTGAGCAATTTGTCACTCCATTGTTGGGCACTTTGTCAAGAAATTCAAAGTGACATATCTGTTTACCAACAGACCCAAAATTTTATTTTTATTTTTCTTTATATTCCATTCTTCAAATCTGAGCCATGTCAGCCCTAATGAAATACCCATGAGAGGATTTGTATCATATATCTTTGTCCCTCTTCTAAATTTTGACTCGACTCATCAAATCCCCTTGTCTTTATTTGAATGTTGTAGAAATCATGTATCACCTATTGTGGGTAACATTCCATGGAAACATCTTATATGTTGACATTACACAATATATTTATATCTCCTTAGAATGTCTTATGTTCCCCTTTGAGCATCTTAGTTCTTATAAATGGGGGTTGTTATATTTGTTATATCTAATTACCTATTTGTCTTATTATCATGTTTTCTCTACATCAAAAAAATTTCTTGGAAAATTAGTTTTTTGATCTATTTGCCTACCTTTGCGGGGGACATTCCACTATCTTATCAAATATCACCATATTATATTAAAATATAACATTTTCTACTTGTACTAGTGTTACCAAAGTCACCCTATCACACGACTATCTAGCTTTTTCTACTTGTGTTGACGTATGTATTAAGCCTCCATATCATGCAACTATCTATCTTTTTCTACATGTATCAAAATAACATCTAAATCTACCCTATCATGTGACTATCTAGATTTCCCTACTCGCATTGGTACACTATCATAATCGCCCTATCATATGGCTATCTAGCATACCACAACTTGCTACCCATACCTATATACCATTGATGGTCTTTATCTAAATGAAAATTGAAATAATGAACCGTTGGTGGAAAAATGAGGAAAGTTGTACTTTCTAAAACATTCTAAGGTAGATATTGGTTTTACATATATAGGGATGAATTAGGTTTACGAGACATAGTTCCATAAATGTAGATTATGACTGTATTTTATAAGGAAGTTAAGTATAAGAACAACTTCCTACACTAATCTTAAGGAGAGCTTAATGTAATTTTTTAGATCTTTCTAAAAATTACCAAAAATTAATAGAAATAACATAAATAATATGCATACCATAACACAGTAATTACGTGGGGAAAACATTTTCTAGAGAAAAAACCCACACTCCAAAAATAGCCCAATATATTATTCAACAATCAATAAAAAATATAATATAATTACAGAGAAAGGTTCTACAAAGAGTATCACCAACTAGATATCTATAGGTAACCAAAAATCCATAAGACTCTTACACACACCTTCCACCTGATGCACCTAATATATTGGAGATACAACACAAGGAATTGTCAAACAATTTTACAAAACCATTGGCTAAATCTACTCCAAAAGATATTTCCATCTTATGTCCAATAAAAGATTCCCTATGATGTGTCAATACATACAACAACATGTATAACTTCCTTTACAACTCATTTTATGTGTTCAACATGTTTTTACATTTCCTATGTCAGGAGACCCAACTTCCAAAGGCCATAACATTCAAATTGGGTGTTGGTTTGACAAACTGTTTGGAGCATTAGAAAGTCCACAACATGCTCTGAAACATACCAAATGGATACATCATTTGGTTATCATTTTACATTGTTTCAAATCATCTAAAGCCTGCATAATTGCATTTGTTACTTTTTTTAAACAATTTCCAAAAACTAAAACTTTAATACCTTCCAAACTAGACATGATCTTTCCACAAAAACATGCCAAAATGCTTATCTAACCATTTTTAACCTTCTAAAAAGGAATAGGGAAAATCTAATATTAAATGAAAATTTTCTAAAAAATAGTAACCCCTGGTGAATGCAAGGTTGAGACACTTTTCCTAATAATATACCTCTTGTCAAACACCTTGCAAGAAAAAGAAAAGGGAGTATCTACACCATAACTTAATTTCTAGGGGACATGAGGCCCACAAACTCCTAACACCATCTAAAATTATCTATGCTCACAATATTTATTAATGAATTTGAGACATTCATCAAATTTTCTACTTTAATCAGCTTCACCCTTCCATCCTTGACCATATCTCTAACAAAATGATATTGAACATCATTGTGCTTAGTTTTGTCATGAAATGTCAAGTTCTTTGCTAGACAGATTACACTCTGATTATAAAAATAAAGTGGTATTGATCCTTGTTTTATTCTATTATTTAAACATAGTCTATTAATCCAAAAAAATTATTTATAAGCACGAGTAGCCACCACATACCCTACTTTAGTAGTGGAAAAAACAACTAACACATGTCACTTACTCATCCAATTGATTACACCACCAAATAATGTAAACAAAAGCACTGGTGGATCTTCTACTATCAATATCACTATCCCAATCTAAATCCACATAACCACAAGTATCAAGAGAAATTTTTTCTCCTATCATATTACAATGATAACACAAATAATACTCAGAGGTACTCTTAAAATATTTGAAAACCCTTTTAACTACATGCTAATGAACTAAACTAGGATTAGACATACATCTAGAAATAACTCCCACTTCTTAGGCAAGGTATGGTCTAGTACAAACCATAGCATATATTAAACTTCCAACTACACTTTGCTAAGGAACTCTTCTCATGTCTTCCATTTATGATGGAGATGTAGGAAAATTTGAAATAGATAATTTAATTCCAACTGTAAATGGAACACATAATGGTCTGCAATCCTACATGTTGAATCTTTGTAAAATTAGGTTCACTTGGTCTAGCCATAGCTTTCAATTCACTCAATTTATACCAATTTTCATTTCAAGAATGTGTTTCTCTACACCAAGGTCTTTCATTTAAAACTTAGCAGCAAGTTGAGACTTAATTTCTACAATCATAACTTTCTCTTTACCAATGAAAAATATATCATCAACATATAATGCAATGTATAGGGACCACTATTAGATTTATAATCGACACAATGATCTAATTTAGAATGCTCAAATGCCAAACTCAATGCATATGTATAAAATTTTTGGTACCACATCCTAGGACTTTTCTTGAGGCCATATAAAGGGCTCTTCAATTTGTAAACCAAATTACTTTTAACTTTTACCACTCACTTCTCTAGTTGTGTCATGTGAATATCATCCTCCAAATAACCATGAAAGAAAGTAGTTTTCAAATCCATTTTCTCAACCTCTAAATCATAAACAATATCAATAGAAAAAAAAATCTAATGGATGTCATTTTCAAAATAGGAGAAAATATCTCATCATAATCAACATCCTCAGCTTAATAGTAGCCTTTCACAACCAACCTTGCTTTATACTTCTCAATGCTTCCAAGTGAACAAATATTTTTATTGAACACCCATTTGCAACTAACAGGCTCGCGTCCCCTAGGAAATGGTAAAAAATCCCTAATATCATTCTTTTTTGAAGTTTCCATTTTTTCATTCATAGCAATCTTCTATAATTATACATCATTCATACCTAATTCCTCTCCTATAGATATAGGTTCATCAAAAATAGTATTCAAAGAAAAAATACATCTCCATTCATTAGGTGAGTACCTTTCAAGTGATTTTATTTTGCTTGTAGATCTTTGAACAAGCTGCGTTGGAGGTTCTTCCTCCTCTCTTGAAGATTTAGAGCCAGATGATATCTCCTCAACTTCTTGTCTATCTAGGAGTCTTGATTCAATAGTTCAGGTGTAGAAGGTAGTTGAATCACATAATTTTAGTTTATTCAAGATGTAATGTTGATGCAGACCAAGGCTAGAAGGATCCAATTAAGGACAGTTTAGGCCAAGCAACTTTAGAATTACACAACGGAATTCTCAACAACACACAAAAAAGTAATTGTTTAACTTTGATTTTCATTAACATGCATGACTATAAGGCCTTCTGAGTTAGGGCCAATTACAATCGGAAACAATTCTGCAAGATCCACAACTAGATCCAATACAATCACTAGCTAGTTCAGCCCTGAAGACAATCAGAAGCTAATGGAAACCCTAAGGTAGATCTAAACTTGAGCTCACAAGCCTCCAAGAAATCTCCTTGTTTCCAAGTATGCCACCACTAGCTCTACTATTATAAGTTATCAGATAGAAATCTGATCTGCAAGATCATGCAAGATCTTTTCCACAACTTCGCCAACTTCAGCTTCAGGCTTCTAGTCTTCCAAGTCATGTCCTAAAAATCTACCCAAGCACCCCTTAAATACTAATCATCAACCACAAGTTGGCAAGATGAAACCCTAAACTCTCCCAAACAAATATTAAATTCCATACAAGTCGGCTTACAAAATGTATACAAACATTTAATTTAGCATGTCGGGCTCTAGATCCACCTAGGAGAATCCAACAAAAGATACAAACAATAAATGCACCAAGTCAGCCCAAAAAATCACACAGAACTCCAGTTGGTAAGCCAGAACTACCGAGCATCAGTTAATTTACCAAGCACGCCAATCATTGCCAAGCACCAGTGTCGACTGAGCATCATAGGCAAGACCGAGTAACACTTTCACCGAGCATCAGAGACTAATGAGTTCCTTCAGTGACCGAGCTTCCTTCAATGACCAAGGCCATCGATCAAAGCTACAATTGAGTAAAACTAGCCAAAACACAAACACCTATGCAGTTTCAATGAGGACATAGAATGCCCCTGCCTCAACCTTGGATGCCCCTGCATCAAATGTAATAAAAGAAGGCTTAGTTTCTCTAAAAATAATACTTCTACTATGAATTAATTTTTTTCCAACAAGGTCCCAAATATTGTATCCTTTCATAACCTTGTTCTCCAACTTTTTTGTCTTTTCCTTTGGCACATACACATATGCCTTGCAACTAGAAACTCTAATATGTCTCAATAAATGCTTATGACCTGATAATTCTTCCACATGCTTTTTATCAACAAGAGTTTTGTTGGGATTATGGAAAGATATAACTGAGAGGAGAGGGGATAATCATTACCTTTAAAACTTTTCAAGATTGAAACTTTGTAAGCATAGATAACATTAACCAACTGAATTCCATAGCATGTAACATACATTCAAATATAACTAAAAATATAAATGCATGTAACCTAATCAATAAACCATTCATGAAACTTCATACACTTAACACAAATGTTTTGGTATCGTAGAAACCCTTGTTAGAAGGTAAAAACTACGGTGGGGATGACACCCACAAAGCATCACTAATGCAGTAATAAAGTATGCCAATTAAGGCTACAAAGATTGTGAAAACTTCTGGTGATCTTACCCAGTTAGGAGTAACAATAAGATCAGCTAGATCTACCTGGTTAGAGAATTTTAGAAACACAATCAAGTGTGCGCTCAGTTAGGAGATTTACAATAGAACTGTTAGGTTCACTCTGTTAAGAGCTTTAGAAATCTGCTACAATGGTTAAAGAGTAATAGTAAGATGTATTTGTAATTAGTAACTCAAACTTTCCTGATTCAAATCTATGAAATACTATAAAGTTATCACCTTGTAGTGATGTATATGTCCTTTTGTTATACTCGGTAGCCTTATGTCTATTATGAAAAACTGAATGCTTCTATCAAATCCTTATGTAAAAACCATGTCTGATCTTCTGATGTCCTGAATGAGGGTACTCCTTGATGATACAATACCATAATGACATCTTTAAAATTTTTATATTAGGGTTTTATATTATCTTAGAAAACCTAAGATGAATGGTGAGAATAAATAACCTAGATCTACAATACATAGGAATCATCAACAATTTAATGATTACATCCATATTTAATTTTGTCTCGATCTTGGTAAACTATTTTTGATCGGTGTGAACCATTTGCATTGATATTTGTGCCATTTCAAACTGCTATGTCATTTCCTATTTATTCGGTGTTCACTATATTCATCACTCAGCAATTAACTGGTGCTCAATTTATATGAATGCTTGATGATCAGAGTGCTCGATACTTGGTGATCATTTGGCTCGGTAAGAGTACTCGGTCAAAACTATGTTCAGTTAACTAAAGTAACTGCCTTGTGTTATGCTCAGTGTATAGGCTCTTTATTTTGATCGACTGTCCTATTTTGTCTCCTTTACTGACTGAATGACTAAATGATACTAATGACAATAATTAATGCTCATATAGGAATAACATTCTCCCCCTTTGGCATTAGTATCAAAAAATTTATGTATATGTACTGAATTCACAAAGTTGATCTTAACAAAAGTATGAATCATATGTGAACTAATGTGAACTCCCCCTTTGTACATGCTCTCGGTGTGAAGTACACACACACACACACACACACACACACACACACACACACACACACACACACATAATTTCCCCTTTTTTTGAAATTAATGCCAAAAAATAATGTACTCACAACTTATCAAAAATATTCTGATGGGTTTTCTTTAGTGAATCCAAGAGGTTTTCCCATTCCTCCTTCAGGTTCTCAAGAGCAGTGTAATCTAAACCGACTTGTGCATGCATGTCAAAAATGTTTTCCAACACTAATATCTCTGGGGTGGAAACTAAGTCCTTTGCCTTATTCACATGTCTCTCCATTATCTTAAGATGGGGAAGCAACTTAGCCTGAAGCTTAGTTAATTTCTCTCTGATTGTATCCTCTTGCTTCCTTAAATCAATTCTTAACAATTGGATTTCTTCAATTTTTTAATAATGATTATTAAACACATTGTGCTTAGTTAAAGAATTATTTTCAAACTTGTATCTCTTCATCAAAATTCTTTATCTTTTCACTAAGCTTGGTAGTGAAGTGGTATATTGTGCATAACTTATACAAAATTTGTATTACATGCCGAATAATGGTTTCAAGCTTGGTAATGACCTCTGATAGCTCGACCTTATTGATTTCCACTTCCTGACTTATTTTCTCTGCTAGATTTAATTGAATTTTTTTGTTCTGCCCATTCTTCTATCCTCTTTTTTGCACCTACATCAGGGGCATTGATATGTCTGGTTAGAGTAGCAAGTTGATCAATTATGGGAGTTGCCTCATCAACATTGATGTCGGGGACTACTTGCATCAAAATATCTCTAACTTATTCTAAAACTTGTTTTCTCTTACTTTCTTGCCTTTTCTTGTGCAACCTTCCTTGTGCATAGTTCACCATATCTTCTTAAGGCTTCGGGGTATAAAGTCCTAGGGTCACATTCAGGAATGTCAATAATTTCATCTAGTGTGACAGGACCTTTACCATGTTTCTTCTTTTTCTGTTTCTTCGGTGTGGGGGATTTTTTGTAAGGCACTAGATCTTTGGTCTCCGGATTTTTATTTTCTAGCTTAGAAGACACACTCTCTTCCTTTTCTTACTCAGTGACTGGTGTCTTGTCCTTCGGCATCTTGTTTGGTGTCTGTTGTAGCTGACTCTACAGGTGTATTCTTTTCTAGTTCTTTTCTTTCAGCCCCTTTATTCTCAATCTCATTTGTATGTTTCTTCTCTTCTATACCCTATCCCTCAGTTGTATCCTTTTATTTCTCGGGTGTAGAGCCTTCGGGTTCCTATTGTATAGCAATCTCAATTGCTTGAACTAATATAGGTAAGTCACATGGTATATCATTTATTTCTGCCTCACTAGGTCAATTCTCCTCGGTGTTATCTACAACAATGTTGATGTCCTCATCATTATTTACATCATCAGGATCTTCATGTGTGATGTTCTCAATCAAAACATCATCTATCCCAATGGTTACTAGCTTCTCGGGAGAATCCTATTTATATTCTTCAGTATATTCGGCTGGGTAGAAATCCATGGCATAAGTATCATCTGCTATCTTGGTATCAAATATATGTACTGGGTCCTTGGTGGCTATGTTTACATCATTCGAGTGAACTCCTTTTCCTTTCTTTTATCCTTCTTCTCGGGAATGATAGCCAATGCAAGTTTATCAGCTTTTGCCCTTGATTCCAAAATATTAGCCCATATTTTCATCAACTGCCTCAAGGTCATCTGCCAAAATACTTAGTGATATACCTTTCATCTCAAAAACCATTTAGAGTACTGCTTCATCATTTATTCTATCTCAATAACAGATAAGGTAGGCATTTCCAAAATCAATGAGTGTTCCCTCATTTTATTCTCTGTGTGTAGGGCGTATGTCCATCTTGCTGACACTTTCTCATATAGTTCCTTGGGAATATATCTTGAAAACTCAATAGGTACTCTTTTAAATTTAATGATCATTTGAATGACAACTTCCTCTATTTTATCATGATCCTCGGTGATCATATATACATATTGATTTAACTTAGGGTGAGTTAGACTCCCTGTCTCCTTTATATTATTAGCTAACTCATCTACCAACTGACTTTTATTTACAACAACCTTGAATTTACCTTGATCATCTTCTTCATCATCTTCATCAATATCATCCTTTTCTCTTATTAGCCTTCTCCTCTTTTTAGGTTACACGGTGGTAACTTGGGTACCTCTCTTCTTCTTTTGATATGTTTTAGTGGGAGTTGGCCTTGTTATTTTTGCAATTCCTTTCTTTAGGGGTGGAGAAACAGTTGTTGAGGATCTTTTCCTTTCTCTTACAAGTGTTTCTACTTGTTTCCATTTCCTTGTGGCCTTTACCGGTGCAGCTTGAATATCCTTATCTGACTCGACATCCTCCTCATGTTCACTATTGACAATTAACAGTTGTTACTCAGTTGCTTCTTCAATTGGATTAGCTACTGATTCTTCTTCTTCTGCTTCATCATCTCCAAATTGTTTCACCAGTGTGTCCATCATCTTTTTGGATTTTTTGCTAACTTTCACTCCAACTAGATCCATCTTTATTCTTAATTTAGCCTCATCATAGGTTCCAAACCTAGTAGCATTAGGATCTTTGGGCTCGATCAATAGTTCCTTTATTGACCTAGAAGCTCGGTCAATATCCAATTCATAGCCCACGGGGGGTAACCAAGCATTCCTTGGTTCAAATGCCTTGATAAAAGATGTGTCAATATCTACTAAGAAACAAATATCTTCTTTATGTTTCTCTACCAACTGACCTGGTATTCTGCTTATTTTGTGCATTCTATCCTTGAATTTTCCAAAATAATCATCCATAATAGTAACAAAATTCTGACCTAGATTCTTAATAAACTTGCTTATTTGAAAAATAACTAGTCGGTTGACATCTCAGTCAACATTATCGACTTATGGAAAGAAGTTTTGCAGGCAGAAAAATATACAGACTAGTAGAGAACCAAACTTACAATTTTTTGTCTTTGTTGCGTGAATGGTTCTCATGTTTTTCTCCAGTTGTTTCAGTAGAAGCTTGATGAGGTCAAATTGAAAACCCTTCTTAACAATCTTATAAGTGATGTTTACGGCTCCACAAGGTACATTGTTTGGCATGCTCGATTGAGATATCTTGTAACCGATAACATAGGCTCCAAATATTGTCTTTGGATCAACGATTGTGTTAACTCTCATACCTCTTCCATCCCATTATACTCCTGTAAGCTTCTCAGTCTCAATCCTTGGTGTACTCCTTATGGCCTTACCTTTATCGGTAGTAGGGTAACTGGTGACCGCATGTATGATATCCTTTCTTATTTTAACCAGTTCATCTAGCCATAATTTACCTTCACGCACTCGGCTAAGAACAACCCTAATCCACTCTATTTTAAACTCTCTCAGGAAATATAGGGCATTTATTAATCCTTTCACCTCCAGGTGTTTGTGCTCATCTTTGAGCTTTCCATTCTCACTCAGCTCTTGGTAAGTGGATTGAAGCTCAAAATCTCATATTTCACCAATCTTACAATGAATGTATGCACATATGTCTTGCACCAACAAAACCCTAGGTAGTATACTAGAAAACATGCCCGTTTGATCAATCTGTGAGGCTATTTCAGGGTGCAACTTGTATTTGGGTTCATCAAGGGTTGCAGACTTAATCAGTGTGACCTTCTTGTCACTCTCAGACTTTGATTTCATGACCTTATATAAAGACACCATTATTTCTCAAATTTAGGGCTTCACAAATATCTCTGTAAAACAACTCGGCGACTGAGGAACTTACTTGAGGTCATGATAAACTTACTCAAGATCTCCTTAAATCTCCATTAAAAACTCTGGAAATTCTTCACTCAAATTTCTCAAGTCGCTCTGGTTCTTCTCATGATCGCTGTGTGATGAAATGACTAACTTCATCGCATACTTATACCAAAAATCTCTTTTCCCGCTCAAACTTTCACATTAAATACTTTACCTACCATGACTTGGTAAATGTTGTTATGCTTGATTAACACTTCAAATACTTTATCTTGGTTAAACAATAGACATTACATTGGTTATCACTTCAACTCAGTTAACCTTGCCAATATTCATCAACTAGCAACCATTTACGTAGTTATGCTTTTACCGACTGTACATAATTTAAGTTCTAAACATGTAATCCCATAGTGTGTCTCATTTCATGCTGATTTGGTGTTCATTCACTAGATAAAGGAACTATTGTAAGATATAACCAATTAAAATTCAGTTCCATACATACCTTAATTTCTTAGGTGGAGGAGGTGATATCACCTAATCCAATGGATGAGGTGTCACCGACTGTAGTGCTTGATCCAACATTGTCATTTGATGTTTTTCTTCACATTTGATTTCTTATCCTCATGATTTATTCAATTGTATTGCCATTTGTATTTGTGTTTATCTCTGGTGCTCGGTCTCTGCAATATTTTCTCAAGTGATTGACCTTGTGACAGTGCATACATGCCATACCAGTTCTTGTCCAATTGTGAGATCTTCCTCTCCAGTTTTGTCTCATGCAATTTTCTACTACATGTCCATATCTACCACATGCTGTGCAATGAACCCAAGTGTTGTAATCCCAAGTATATGCATTACCTTTCCTTCTCGGTTGATATGTTTTTTTTTCTATTCTTTCAGTGTCCGTACTTGCTTCATCTTTGTCCTTCATTCCTGTGATATGTGTCCATGCATGTTGCAAGTGCGACAATGTTTTTCCATATAAGGTTTCTTAGGTGTCCTATTTAGCTTTGATCTGCACTCATGTTCTTGATGTCCATACTTGTTACAATTATAGAAATAACCATTAAATGTAGGAATGGATTTAGGAATACCTTTTTCTTTTTTTCTGCAAACATTTGATGCATGGCCCAGTTTTCCACAATGATAACATGATAGCTTCTTTGGCCTTGGATTGACATAGGCATTCTTCTATTCAACTTGTCTTAATGACTCTCCCTGCTCGGTATAGCCTAAAACAGTTGTGCTATCAAGTCTTTTCTAACTGTTAAAAAATTCATCCATTCATTTAGTACTGTCTTCAACTTTCTTAATCATCTCATTATGTTGTTGTTGAATCTTCACCTGGTGAACCCACAATAGTGGGTTACACTTTTTTGCCTGAACGGACACTGAACTCTACATTTTGAAAAAAACTTTCGGATTCAAATGCATATTGTCATTAAACCGTTTGAAATCAGAAGATTAAGTAAATTAGAGTCTTTTAGGATTTTCTATCTAGATTCAAAATATATTTTTTATTTTTATTTTTGAATTGATTTGAATGGTTTTTTCTTTCTCCCACAAAAACTGACATGTTGCTGAAAACGTCATTTTCAAAGAGTTACATTGTTTTCATAGAGCATAACATTTTTTCTAAAATAGATATCAATGTGCTTCTTTCTAATATAATTTTGTAACATCCATACATAGGGCATGTAGTTGGCTTGATGACATTATCATGATTGTTGCATATTTTATTAACATTTGAAGTTGACTAAACTATAATTTTGACATACCTTGACTAAATAGCTTATAACATGTTGTGTATTTGTCCAATTTCATTTTTATTTTTTTTGATAGAAAGAGAACTTCAATACCTAGGGCATATATATTTTTTAGATATTTTTTTTCTCATTTAATATTTTTTCATAAGCATCAAACATAGAGGTAGACATACGGTGAAATATCTATGTTTAGTAAAACAAAAAATACAAAGTCCTAATAAACTTAATATATATTAACATTATAATCATTGGAGAGATTTTTTCTAGTATTAACTTACTACATAGATAGGTTTTTCAAATGGATTCATTTGATCTGCCAAAAGATAAAGTCGAAGTGATTTTTTGTCAACATTTTAATAGGTGCAAAGGAGACTCCATTGTAGGTATGAATGAGGAGTATAGATGTTATATCAATGTTTTTTTATCTAAGAGGCTTTGAGCTAACCATTTGTAATTAATTCCTTCAAATGGAACCTCTCAAGGCATAAATCATCATATTTTATTAAAAATGTGTTATTTCAGCAAAAGTCAGCATGTCTAAAAAAATGTAACCCACTATTGTGGGGTCACCCTACCTCATTCTTCAATCTTTCATTCTCTTCTCTTAATTCACCGATGTCTTCCAATTTCCTTGTAAGCTCACTGTTTACTCGGTTGACTTCCTCACTTATGAAAACCATCTGATTAGAGATTTCAAAGTGATGCTCGGTGAGTCTCAGTATCTCAGATTCCTTCTCTTGCAACTTATCAGTCATTTGCCTCCTATCTTCAATAGCCAAATTTATTTCTTATTCTTCTTACCTTGCATTGTTCAAGACATCAATCATTCTGACCTTGTGTCTCTTGACCGATCTGCATTTCTTTCGCTTGTTTAGTAAGATGTTGATTCTTTTCAGATAGATCTGATATGGTTCCTTCAGATGCATCGGATATGCTACCAAATCTAGATCTAGATACCTCAAATGGATCATCTATCTCTTCTTCATGATAATCAGTCTCTTTATACTAAAGTGCCATATCCATCCTCTTGATTAGTAACTTTCTTAGTTCTTCTTTGACTTCCTTGAATTGTTCAATGTAGATCTGCATCTGTATTCTCTAATTCTCAATAGTTTTGTCAAGCTTGTACCTTT
Source organism: Chamaecyparis obtusa (assembly GCA_027943335.1). Lineage (NCBI taxonomy): Eukaryota > Viridiplantae > Streptophyta > Pinopsida > Cupressales > Cupressaceae > Chamaecyparis > Chamaecyparis obtusa. Next base: position 4,096,096 of record BSBK01001179.1, on the reverse strand, counting down.
CCATCCTTAGATCTTTTTTCTTTAGTGATTAAACCTTCCTAAACAAGAGAAATAGCTCTAATACCAATTTTTGGGTTTATGGAAAGATATGTACTAAGAGGGGAGGGGTGAATCAGTGCCTTTAAAACTTTTTAAGATTGAAACTTTATAAGCATAGATAACATTAACCGACTAAATTCCATAGCATGTAACATACATTCAAATATAAATGAAAATATAAATGCATGTAACCTAATCAATAAAACATCATGAAACTTCATACACTTAACACAAATGTTTTGGTATCACATAAAACCTTGTTAGAAAGTAAAAATTGCGATGGGGATGACACCCACAAAGCTTCACTACTACAGTAACAAAGTATGTCGGTTAAGGCTACAAAGATTGTGATCACTTTTGCTGATCTTACCCTATTAGGAGTAACAATTGTGTGCTATAAATGTGTCACACTTCTATGGATCATTACATGCAAGGAAACTCAAGAATGAGCCCTCACAAATCGATCCATAGCTCCCTAGGCATGGAGTGTAAGGGCTTTTTAAGAATGCTCTCAGCTAGAGCTATTTAGCCTATAACCTTGCTAGTAAACCATGCAATGAGAGATTCAATGAAGACAAGGGCAAGAATGCCAATATCCTCAAGAATCAAGAATGAAAATGCAATGCAATGCTATGCTAGAAATGGAAATGCAAGCTAAGCTATGAAAGGAAATATGCAAGTGTTACAACCCAAGCTAATTAATCTATGTGAGCTAATCTAGAGCATAGAAATGAAGCTAATCTAAGAAAGCATAAATATGAAGCTAAGCTAAGAATGCAAGAATGAGATGTAGAATGCAAGAATGAGATGTAGATGCTAAGAATGCTCCAAATCTTCAAAAACTCCAAAGTGTACCTAGAAAACCTGCAGCATAAAGTTAGCATAAAAAGTTGAGGATCTAGAATGAAGAAGAGAGCTCTCATTTTAAAGGAAATGAGGAGGAATGGACCATGGAGATTAAGAGGCAAAAGATTTAATCAACGGTGGAGCTTAAAAGAGGAGCAATCCATGTGCACAAGTATCCTCCAATAGGAAAATAAAAGTTGACTTTTGTGTCCATATGAGAAAAAAAGTGCTTTTTCCCTTTTTATAAAATAAGAATAATGCTTTATTTGTGCAACTTAGGATAAGAGGAAAAGTGGGGGCTTTTTATTTATTAAAAGGGGAGGAAATATTCCTTTTAAATAAATAAAAACTTAGGATAAGATGGTTAGCCCATAGAAAATAATCGAATAAATGATAGAGATAGGATTTGATCAAGAACAAGTAATTTATGATTTAGCAAAAGGGGCTAATAGTCTAGATGACCATTTTTAGGTGTATACATTTTCCCCTCTTTGACTAATGTGTGATCGATCTGGGAACACATGCAGTCAAAGAATGAAGTTGAAATGTGAGATCGATTTGGGATCACAAAGCAACTCAGATCAGCCAAGAAGGTAAGAGATAGCCAAGAAGGCAAGCAATAGCGATCTGACTCCAAAGAATGAAGTGCAGAGAGATAGCAAATCCTGCATGATCAGCCTGATAGCAATAGTACTAAACACTTAGGAAAGAGATAGCCAATAAGATATGATGTGTCTGCCCCCTCGGGATCGAAAGTGAAATCCAAGTAGAGGGAAAGCAGAAGCAAGAGCAGCATGATCAAATCACTAGAAATCATAATCGAAGAAAGATAACAGAAGAACCATCAAGTAGTGAAGATATGCCCCACACATGGGACACGGGGCACGAACCTATCGGTCCCTCAACCCGTAAACACCACAGAGAGAGGAGTTGAACTTGGGATTTGAAATTGAATGAAAGACTAGAAGTTTGAAAGAGATGGGGATGAAGAGGTGAAGAATGCCCCAGTGAAGATCGAAGGATCAGGCCTCAAAAGGTCAGCCAACTACGCAAAAGAGGGGGAAAAGGGGATTTGGATGATCAAGGTGAACTCGGATTTCAGTTTTGATCCCGAAATGAATAGAAAATGATGTGATATGAAAGACAAGAAGTGAAAGACATGATCAAGAAGAAGTGAAAGGCGAGCGCAGTTGATTAACAAGACCATGAAAGATGAAAGGAAAGCTCTCTCCATATGCAAGATGCAAAACTAACTAACATGAACTTAAGAATGCAAACTACATGAAAAGTGGTTTACTTGCAAGGTTACAAAGCTAATAGACATCTAATTATCATCATCGAGCGTTATTGGTAGCGTCGCAAGATCATACAATACACACTAGCATAACTATGTGGATATGAATATGATCTATATCAGATAGAAATGTGGGAATCCCACCTAGGCACCAAAGACATGTAAGTCAAGATGACTAGTGCAGTGAGATTACCTAAGTTTGATATAGCAAGATTATGCTCGCATTAAGACACAAGAAAGTCAAGATGACTATAAGTATGCACTTGCAAAATAGTCAAGGATAATATCTTGTAGGTCCATAGTGTCAAGTAAGACCAGCATAAATGCTCATGACAGTTAGGACCAACAAAATATACCCACAAGCAGAAAAAGCAATAAAACATGTTCTCATTCCCTCAGTCTTCTAGCTATGTATCATCGAAAATGATCATAGGGGGAGAACACTCAGCAAAGAAATCATCATAGACAGCACACAAAGAAATAAAGTCAAACAAATTTCAGCAAGTCAAGTGCGTGTGTGTAGGTCATAGAGTCAAGCTTTGAGTATCACATCTGCAAATGAGAAATATCACATCATACTAGACTGTAGGGTAAGACATCTAAGAAGTGTTGAGAAACACTCGACGCTAGGGTAGTGTTGAAAAAACACAATTGGGGTGGTGTTGAAAAACACCATTTGTGAGGTGACTAAGAAACCCAGATGCACAAAGAGACCCAAGATAAGCTGAAAACAACAGATGCCCCCTAGACTAAGACAAGAGTCAATTCCAGGCTAAGAGAGGCAAAGAGAGAAGTGGAGCAAAGGAGCGCCACACAAGACTGATAGACATAGGTGCAGAGGGTCTCAAGCAGCGCCTATTTCTAGGTTTTCACCACTTGATAGATTTATTGTAATTTTTTCAGGACTTTTTATAATTTTTTTGTATTTTTGCTACCAAGGTGCCTGTTTCCAGGTTTTCACCAAGGCACTTTTTCAAATTTTTTAATTTTTTTAATTTTTTAATTTTTTTGGGTGAGACATCAAAGTGCCTATTGCTAGGTTTTCACTAGGATGCTCTTTTTTTCAGTACTTTTTATGCTTTTTAGGATTTTTTCAGCATCATATATCAATTTTTTTGTCATTTTTTCAGGATCATAAAGTATGTACAAAGAATGCCCCCAGACAGAATGGGCATCAAACTTCCAAGCAAGATCACATCGTGTAGTCCCAATGTCTAGCAACATGGGGAACAAGAGGGAGTAGCAAGCTGTTGGAAGAGATGGAAGACATGAGAATGAAGGAGAGTGAAGGGAAAAAATCCTCAAAGGCAAACTCCTCAAGAGTACCCAAGCTAGGGAAAAAATTGTTATGCAAAGCAAATTTGGATAAGCAATGAAAGGCCAGCATAGGATAAGCCTCAAAATCGTGGTATAAGAGTAGGAAAGGATGCAGTCCAAAGGAGTAGACATGTCAAGAGGCTTCATAGCATCGTGTTTTACTCTTTTTTTATTAGATCAAGACCAAAGGGGAAAAGGATAGCAAAAGGCTAGAATGAATGGAGGAAAATAGATATGAAGAAAAAATGAATGGAATGAAAGCAAGATCATCGTAAGATAGCCCACAAAATAGCCAAATGTTCGTGTATAGCTTAGCATTGTCAAGATCAAAGAAAGAAGATAGAATGAACGAAATATGTAGAAGAACTACGCATGACGCCTGATTGCCAGGTTTTCATCATGGTACTTATCCAAGGTGCCACAAGGGAGTGGTTTTCACCATAGGACAAATTTATTTCTCTTTACTTTTGCTACCAAGGCCCCTGTTTCCGGATTTTCACCATGGCACATTTTCAATTTTTTTAATTTTTTTTTTCTTTTTTTTGGAAGAAGGCAAGCTTTTCAGATAATGCTCCTTGAAAGGATAAACCATAATATGCCGAGGATTCAAAATGATATGCTCAAAGATGCTAATAGGGAGAAGGAGATGGAAGAGAAAAATGGAGGATAAGGTTTTTATGCAAAGCGAGTGAGGTTGGAAGATATGAGGAATAGGACAATGAGGAAAAAGGATAGAAGGTAGAAGGATAGTAAACGAAAGGATTGTGAAAGGGGAGATAGAAAGGGAGGCAAGATCAACATTGAAACACACCTTGAAGGGTGGTGAGAGGGTGAAGGAAATGTGAATGAAGGAATATGAGAAGGAATATGGCGAATGTTTAGCAGAGGTTGCGGTTTAGGCGCATGGAATTGAAGATCATTTTTGGAAGAAGATGAAGTGGAAGCCTTTGGAAGCTTGAATGTCAATTTCACTTTTTGTTAAACATAAGACTCTTTCAAGAGAGACTTTGGAATCCATATAGCCTTAGGATTTTTATTTCCTTTTGATGATTTAGAGAGAATATCTTCAATGATGGATTTTGGAACCCATACTTGTCTTGTAGTTTTCTTCTTAGATATCTCTTTTGACTTTATGCTTCCATGTCGATTAGAGGAGACATGGTGATCTTCTTTTTTTGATGGATTCTTGTATTGCTTCTTTCTCTTGTATTAAAAATTCAAGTTACTTCCAAAAGACTTGGGACTTGTGGAAGAAGAAGGATGATATGACTGGTTTAGATGGGTGAGTGGATGAAAAGGATTCAAGGGTATGCATCTATGTTGATCTTGAGGAAAGATAGGAGATAGAGGGACGTAAGGACCCAAGATGGAGGATGAATTAGAAGAGTTAGGAGGGGAAAGTGAAGGGACATAAGGGCCCAAGATGGAAGGAAGATGTGAAGCTCTTAGCAGCGGTGGAAGAGGTCCAAGGATGGAAGTGGAAGATGCAAAAGGATAATCAATAAGTTCATCAGCATCTATATGACAACCAAGGATATCAGCATCTTTGGAGTGAGCATTGGAATTTTCAATAGAATTGTGGACATCTTGAATAGGACCAACTTCTTCGATAGGATTGTTCAAAGCTTGCAAAGACTTAGGAAGAGTAGAAAGCAGAAGCGAGCATGGAGCGGTAGAACAAGAAGATGGAAGACTTTGATCTTGACAAGAATAATTGGGTAGCATAAGCGTATCAACTTTCTTTTGATTTTGAATAGGCATTACATCAGAAGTAACAACACCATCTTTAATAACCTTAATGGAAACATCATCTTTGAAAAGCGCAAGTGTGGTAAGGTTATTTTGATTGTCAATAAGCTCAATGGTGCAAGTAGTAGCTTGATCTTGCTTAGGAGATGGTGGAATGAATGCAGAAGAGCATAGAGGATCAAAGGAACCATGAAATGGATCAGAGACATCATGAAAATAATTGGATGACATGGAGGGTTCTTGATCTTGATCTTTTTGTATATTCTTTTCTTTATCATTTTTAGAGTCATCTTGACATGTATCCACTTCTAAGGACAAGGAAGCAGGTTGGGATTGTATGGAAGACTTTAGGAGAGATGGTGAAGAATTAGTTGAAGTAGGCAGTATAGTAGATGAAGGCTTAAGATATTTTAGTTTAGCATCATTAGAAGTATTTGTAGCAAATTGAAGGTGAGCTTGAGTTTCTTTAAGAGGTAGCCCTTGATGATAATTGTAGGGAACTGCATGAAAAGTATTAAGATCTTTGTTGGATGAAGGAATTGTGAAAGATGTGGAAGACTCGAAAGCTTTAGGAAATGTATGAGTATTGGAAGAAGTAGGGGATGGAAGGGGACCATCACAAGACAAAGGTTCATCATTAACATGATCTTGCTCGGAAGTGCAATTTTGATTTTCAGCAGTGGAATTCTTAGAGGAAAGATTCTTGTAGTAGTAACGTTTATAATCAGCGCATTGCATTTTATAGTCCTCAGCCGTAGTAGATGGATCATCATCAAGGTATTGTCTACAAATATAACCAAACTCTCTTTTGAAATTAGAATCATATGGATCACCATCACAATCTATCCAATGTGACGACCCATTTTCAGTAAGCACAAGTCTGCGACTAGGAGGACTCTAAGGAATAGAGGTGTCATAAGTATCACTATAATGTCCATCATCATAGTCATCAAAGGTGTTACGAGGATTTTCACGTTGCTCATTATGGTATGGCTCATGAAGAAAAGAAAGACTCTTTGGGGAAGTAGAGGAAGAACAAGATCGTGAAGAAGAGGAAGGTGAAGACCTAGTGAAAGAAGAAAACTTAGCTAAGGAAGAATTCGAATGATGTTGAGAAGAGTCATGATAAGATTTGGAAGTTGAAGAAGGAGAATAATGTCTAGAAAAGGCATGGTAAGATGTGGAAGATGAGGAATGATGAGAAGACCTAGAAGATAAAGAGTGATTGGAAGAAGGAGATTGTGAGAGAATCATGTCTATAATCCTAGCAAAGGCGTCGGACTCAAGCATCTTTTTGTTTACTCTTGCCTTAAGTTGATGACTTGCAGGATGGTTGGAAAAATAATACTGTTCGAATTGAGCAATGAGTTCGAGATCATCCCTTCTCAAGAGAGGTTCTATAGCAAGATAGTTGAAACTCATGATTCTAGAAGAGGAGGAATCAAGCATGAAAGAAATGAATAGAAGAGATGAAATAGAAGAAGGTAGACTAGATAATAAGAGGAAAAGAATCAAGAAGACATGAAAATTTTAGGAAGAAGAGAAAGAAGCATGAAGAAAGAAGAGAAAGGATGAAAATGGGAGACTAGAAAGACATGAGAGATGTGGAAGAAAGGTGACCAAGAGTCATTTTGAGAAAATTGATACCATTGAAATTCATTTGGATATTGAGCAACATGATATAGCACCTAAGGTTTGACCTAGATTGGCCAAGGATGACTGGAAGTGACACAAATCAACTTTGGATTGCAAGCAGCAGTGAGATAGCAAAATAACTTTGTGCGATAGTTCCTAGGCAAACAATGTGACTCTTGACCAGTGAACGTGAAAAAATCAGTTTTGAAAACAATTGGTCAATGTTTCAGTTTGGCAAGCAATTTGTTCAGTTTTGTTGGTTCCAAATGTAGTGAAAGCAGTAATCAGACAAGTTTGCAAATAGTAGGTGATCAAACATGTCATAAAACACTTGAAACAAGGGCAAAAGCAACCTTGCCAAGACAAGCACTTGTGATATCAAAATAGAGAACCTTATGAATGCTACCGTTTGTTTGAATGTTGAGGATGTTTACACTAGTATAGCACAATTGAAGACAATTCAAGCAATTACTACCCAGAAGGACAAGGCTCATTACTTAGCAACTTGGCCCACAACTTGATGCTCCCTTGCCTCACACCAAGTGGTTGCCCACAAGAGATATTGGCGTTGTCATGGAAGTGTCAAAAACACAACCAAAGGAACACATATGGTGAGTGTCTTGGGGTGATCCGGGTAAGTCCACTTGGATCAATCCTTGCACCAAGAAGCTAAGTGGCTAAAATAAGGTAGCCTCTATCTAATGGTTCATAGTAAGGGCTTCCATTCATAACACCCCTCTTGCTCCTCATAAAGGACTAGGACCTCGCGGCCTCAAGAGTACCTTAAGCATTCTTGTTCAATGCTTTCCCCATGGTCACAATCCCATGAGCTACTAACATCAAGTGAAAACAAGTGTTATGTCTACCAAGGTTTTGTGTCCTCAATAGCCTTGAGATTATAGTGAGTTGGAATCACTCGCCACCAAGGAAAATGATGACAAGGTTGTCCCCACTTGGGTTGTTCCTCTTGATTGCTCAAGAGCAGGCCCGCTAAAGGATCCTTTTACTAAACAAAAAGTGGATTAACTCTTGAGGTTCAAGGTTTTTGGTTCACCACAAGGGTGAAGAGCATACTCCCCTATCTCAAGAATCTCTCCCAAACACACCAAGCAAAGATTCAATTACCCCCTTGCTTTCAAAATCCCAAGATGGGTCAAGATTTCTGTTTCACCACAAGGGTGAAGAGCATACTCTCCTACCACCTCAAAATTTCTACAACAAGGTATTAAGTGCCTATGAAAGGAAACAACTAGTATATGCCGCACTTAATAAAGAAAGCAATTAAACAAGCACTTGATTTGGTTTTTATGCTTAGGGCAGCCCTGCAAAAACCATTAGTAGCCCTCTTTGACATGCGATTTTAGCAAATTTCAAGCAAGAAGCACCTACAACCACAACTTGTTAGACCAACAAGAGTTAGGAGAATCAAAATCCAAAATCTAACAATGATTAGTACATGAAAAATCAGATAATCTACAAAAATAACTGATCAAATGATAAAATCTGAAAATGAAACCATCATGGTTGGATTAGGCTCAGAAAGACCTTTCCAATGATATATCACACTTAAACTTTTGATACCATTTGCAAAATTTCAAAAAAAATGGGCACCCATTTTCCTGAGTGGCACGGATTTGAAAACGCTGGAAATTTCAAAAAATTTCAAAAAGATAGCAGAGAACCTGAAACTTGCAAGATAGATAAAAAAGCCCAAAAATAGCTCTCTGTCAGGTTCAGGTGATATACCTCGGACTTCACCAGTATCGCGCGACATAGTTTCTTATATCCGAGCGATATACCTCAGTCTGGGCGATATACTGCACAATAGGCGGGTGATACTTCGCACGACACCAGGCGATATACCTCAATACTGCCATGCGATTCTTCTCTGGTGCGAAGTGTCACACGTGTATAGTAAGGTATATCGCGCGATATACCTGAGAAGTATCGCACGATACTCTGAGACAGAGAACCAGAACCTGCAAATTTTTTGAAAAATAATCTGAAAAATGACAAAAATGCAAGAAACTAAAGGGCAAAGCCTATCTACTCTGCCCCATGGTGGGCGCCAAAAATGTGTGCTATAAATGTGTCACACTTCTATGGATCATTACATGCAAGGAAACTCAAGAATGAGCCCTCACAAATCGATCCATAGCTCCCTAGGCATGGAGTGCAAGGGCTTTTTAAGAATGCTCTCAGCTAGAGCTATTTAGCCTATAACCTTGCTAGTAAACCATGTAATGTGAGATTCAATGAAGACAAGGGCAAGAATGCCAATATCCTCAAGAATCAAGAATGAAAATGCAATGCAATGCTATGCTAGAAATGGAAATGCAAGCTAAGCTATGAAAGGAAATATGCAAGTGTTACAACCCAAGCTAATTAATCTATGTGAGCTAATCTAGAGCATAGAAATGAAGCTAATCTAAGAAAGCATAAATATGAAGCTAAGCTAAGAATGCAAGAATGAGATGCAAGAATGAGATGTGAAGACTAAATAGTCTAATCTACAAGAAACTTTGATTAAGAAGGAAAGGTATCCTTAGGTACCCAAAATCAATGACCATCTACTCAAGGTGAAACCCTAACCTTTTCCAACAAATTATCCAAAAATTTAGTCTTCACATAAGTACTATTACACTCAATAGTGTATGTATCTAGCTTATACAAAGTTCCAATTCTAACACCTCTAGAAACCACCATAGAATCTCTCACCATTTTTCATTTTGTATTATAAAAGACTACCTACATACCCAATGTTAGGAATGGGAACATTGAGAGGGGGGGGGTGTGAATTAGTGTTCACGGTATTTTATCTTTTTACTTAATCTCAAACTAAACATAAATACTTAAGTACTGAAATGATCATCCACATAAACATGAAACATGAAATCAACACATAACACCAATATGGTTACGGGGAAACCCAAATAGGTAAAAACCCTAGTGGGAATTGACACCCACTAATATTCTATACTAGTGTTTTATGATCCTTGTTAGAAGATCCTTAACCCTGTTAGGAGTTGCTTTACAATGTATTAAGTACAGTAGACCTTGTCAAGGGTTAGACCATGTTAGGAGTCTTTTACAATAAACCCTGTTAGGGGTGTGGACGCACTGTCTTAGAGCTCATCGCTCAAGTGGTGAAGGCTACAACCTTCTGATCTTAGATACACACTATATCTGCTGGATGAACTGTCACTTTAACACTGCTTGTCCGATCAGTTCCTTTGATGCGTTGATGCTTTGACCTCTTGCAAAGCTCTAATACATCTTATAGACTCTTCGCACACTTCTTCTCTACTTATCTTAACTCTATAACAACTTCCATCATAATTACAGTGGGTGCATCTCATATTTATATGCGCATACAAAACAAACAACTAGGTCGACCCTTTAACCGATTACATACAATGCTTCCAATTGAATTGGCTCAATCGTGTTTACAAATAAAAATATTTACATGTCAGAAACCTAATTACAATAGGTTCATAGCCTTTACATCATTAGAATATAACCGCAAATCAAAATGCTAACATTCGGCTGCTTACTCTGTTCTTCTCTGGCACACACTAGCTATGTAACTTCAACTATCTGTAACTTTATCATACTTGCATATTTGATCATGCACTCATAGACTAAGTATGAATATAGTCTAACCAACTTATCTTCTAGGGTGCATACCATAACTCAGTCGTACGCATGTGCGCTGATGCTCTGAGCTTCATGTACTCTGTACAATGTCCAGTCTTCAACACTTAGCCGATTTCTGATCTTCTCATCAAGTGCGCTGACTCCGAACTACTATATGACTTTGTTTCCATAATGATAAAACTATACTAAGTCATATACACCAGTATAACCAACTTGGCAACAATCTCCCCCTTTGTCATTAATGGCAACAAAGGAATATGGCCAAGTTGCTAACTGTTCCTTAATACAATTTTTTTTTGTCTTATATCTCCCTTATACATATCTATAACCCATATTCTATACATACTCCCCCTTTGAAATTAATGAAAAAGGTGCTTCAAAATTGTATCTACAAATACTCACTGTGGGAGAACATTTGGATATGCTATTTGCAAGTTTTGGATCTCCTTCTTCCAAAATGTGATCAGTTAATTTACAATCTGGAGATGGGAGCATAGTGCATACTGTAGCTTCTCCATCTTCTCCAAATCTGTTCTAGGACCTTGATCATATTTCACCATGGTGGCATCGATCTCCTTGATATTCTGATAGAGTATATCTAGTGAGGGCGCAAGAGCATTCCTGAGCTGTGTTTGCCTTGCCCTTATCTTTGACATCTCTTTCTCAGCTTTTTCAATCTTATCTATTTGTCCTCAGTAGACATTATTACACATGTTCACATCAACGGATGGATCTTCCATTGATTTCCTTATGTTGTCTATCATGGCTTATGCCTCTTGAATCTTCTTGTATAGATCACTAGTCAACTTGTCCTGGTTCATATAGTCAGCAATAATCTTTCTGCCCTTTGCTGCAAACTCCTTCAAGAATTCTTGACTAGTCTTTAGTGAACTCAAGTCAAAAGTAAAGTTGCTAACGAATTCACTCAATCTCTTCTTCTGATACTTTTCTTCTGCAACTTGAGATGCTGACTCTTCCAAGGTAGAATTTTTTTTTTGAAGATTGAGAGGATGTTGCTAACATCATCAACTGAATGTACCTTAGATGCTTTCTTGTCTGAAGGTAATAGACTATTCAATATGTTGACTGATTCAACAAACAAGGGATTCCTCATTACTTGTTTCTCCTTAGCCTTCTCCATAGCTAAGACACTGATCTTGATCAGGTCTTCTTCTCCCCATGAGTCCAAACTAGTTGTGTCAGGTGTCAAACTTGACAACAATGCTGCTGAGGGAAGTGGAGTGATGGGAGTACTGTCCATGACTTCCTCTTTGACCCTTATTGTCATCGGTTCATTTTCTTTTCTCTCTACTTCTTGTTCATTTGTTATGTCCTCAATCAATATTTCTTCTTGATGAAAGGGAGGAGTGTTACTACAAAGAGTTTCAACCTCTTGTGTGCTTGCAAATGCCTCTTCAAACTTATCCAAATCCATTTTTGTAGCCACCAAAGTGACTTTTACATTGTCAATAAAGATAGAATCATCCTTGGGTGTCTCTGTTATGGGTGCAGACTTCTCTTCCTTTGTGGATGTATCAACTACATGTGTTGAATCCCGTGGACTTGTAGATGGTACATTAATTATCTTTGACTCTTTTGCAATCTGTGTGGACACTTGAGCTATAGGTGCAGTAACTGGATACATGTGCCTATTCATGAAAACCTTTTCAAATGCCTTCTCTATTTCTTTTGCAACAAGATCATAGTTCTTGTCCATAATGTGCAAAGTCCTTGACTTGGTTCTAAGATGAGGTTTTACTAGTTCTAGTAACAGAGATTTCTCCTCTAGAGAACATACTGGTAAACTCTCATCTAAGATCTTCTCTCTTATTCTCAGATCTTCTTCTATGGCTTGTCTTTTTAGGAACTCTAAGATGTTCCACACATTATCAGGAATCATGGTCTTTAGTTCTAGGACTGTCTTCTTAAATTTTAACATATGTTTGACAATCATTCCATGTATCTCTGATTTGTCAATCTCACTGTATTTCTCATAAAAATTCCCTACTTGATCAATTATGTCTTCATCAACAATCCTTTCACTCAACACACTGAGACTAGGTTTGAAACTTACTTCGGGAGGTGCTTGAGTATTCTTCCTATTCCTTGTGACTCGCGAGGATGGATGATTGGTGCTAATATCTTTCTTCCTCTTAGGCATTGCTTTAAACTCTTGAGGACTAGTAAGGTCAATAGTTGCTATGGGCGCAAAAGGAGTAACATTAGTTTTACCCTTATGGACATCAGACTTCTCAATCTTTACCTTCTTCAGCTTAGGATCCTTTGATTCTATTTTTGCTGTTGTTGCGCTCTCAATTTCCAAAGCAATATTCTCTTCCCTTGCTTTGTCTAAGTCTTCTTGAGACACTCCATGAATTCTCAGGATCTCTGAGGTAACCTTGGCAACCTTCCTTTTTGTTGCTGCACTGTTTAGAACAACATCAACTTCTCTTATTTTCTCTTCATAGGTTCCCCATCTTGGCTCATTAAGATCTTTAGGGTCTGAAAGCAATAGTTTTGCATATGCTTCTAGGACTTGTTCATAAACCTCATATCCAAAAGGATGAATTCACTTTGTCCTTGGTTCAATAGCCTCCATGCATGTTGTGTCAGTCTCAACCATAAAACAAATAGTATCCTTATACTTTTCAACTATCTGCTCTGGTATCCTGTACCTCATCTGCATCTTAGCCTTGAATGTCTTCAACTCCATTGTCATGTAGTCCTTCAAAGTACTCTCAGTACATGCCTTGAGAGATATCTGTGGCATTGTGGGAATGGATTTGTCTAGATACAAATCAGATACTTTTCCAACAATATGGAAGTACATATATATGATTAAAGACCCAAATCTAAATAACTTGGTCTTGTCATGCTTGATTGCCTTAATGTTGTCAATTAACTGTGCGGGCAAGATTTCAAATAGATTGAAATCTCCATTCTCATTCACAAGTCTTATAGCTGCAAGAATTATGGCCGCAGACACACTATTTACCCTTCTAGTGTGTTGGAACCTCTAACCTAGTATCATGGACATCAATTTGATGTCATCTTGCTCAATAGGCTCTATGGTCATTCCACACCTATCATTTCTTGACTTACAAGTTTTCTCAACAAGCTTCCTTACATCCTTTCCCGTTGGAAGAACGATGCCTATCTTAGAGAGGCCTGTCATCTCATAAATTAGGTCACTAGTAATTCTGACCAACACTTCACCTATCCAAAATAGGTCATCATGAATTATGCTAAGTAGAATCTTGATCCATTCTGATTCGTAGAACTCATATGCCATAGCATACTCCATTATAGGGTGATTATTCCACCATGCATACTCATCCATGAAGGTTTTGTCTAGTTTTAACATTGTTTCCATGTGCGCCTTTAATCTGTCCAATCCTACTGGCTCTTTCTTGCAGTATATGTATGCCCTAATTTCCTCGACATGCATAACACCCATAGGCGTGTGAGAGAATGCCCCTTCTAGGTCATCCAAAGTGGATTTGAACAGGTGCCTCTTAAATACATATTTTTCTTTTTTGCAACATCAAATATTATAGGAGTAGCCATCACTTACTTGTATATCACTTTCCAAATGATCTTGAAGACTTCTTGAATCGGCGCGATGAACTAGGGTTTCTATAACCGATCAAATGCATAGTAAATCACTTGATGAATCAATCTGCAATCCTTCTCAATCAAATGCTAGGGCTCTTCTACTCTCCAATCACTCTCAATTCAAATGCAATGAGAGATCTTCAAACTTCTATGAACTTTAAAGTAGAAATTCTGCCATTAATGCTTGTCGCGTAAACCAGGCTGTCACTTGAAAATTTATAACTTTCATTTTGCAAACAATCAACTAGTTCACTCTTGCACATAGGTTCTACTAGTCTCCAAAAGCTTAAGTCCAAAGGCGCATACTCTGAGAGTGAGTATACCAACCGCGCAGGGGTCTAGAGCTAAATTAGCTCCCCCTATGACCCTAAGGGCCATTCATCCAGATGTAGAGGGTACGTCCACTGTGGATGCATCCAATACATACTCATCAACCTTATCCTTCTTTGATTTTGACCAAATCAAGCTCACATCCTCTGAAGCTTTCACAAAGTTGACTTCTCCTTCGGGATCCAATACTGGTTCTTCGAGCTTTTTAGGGCTTTCCTGACCTTGCATCCTTGATCTACAAAACTTTGAGATGTGTCCAGCCTTGTTGCATGAGTGACAAATGACTGGAGGCCTTATATTCCTCGATGCATTGACATGGGTCACCATTTTACATTGTCTTGCAGAGTGACCATTATAGTTACATATTTGACATGTAACATTCTGAGAACTTCTTACATTTGAGTGATTCTGATTTCTCTGATTATACTGAGTCCTATTCTTCTAACTTGTCTTACAATTCATAGCTCTATGACCAAATTTATTGAATGAATAACAGTAACCATTAAAAGGTCTTACCTCTGTATAGTTCCTTGTTATATGTCCATGCTTATTACATGCATAACAAGTGTGGTCTACTAGCTTGCACACATTCTTAGGTGGTTCACCATTATCTTTGTTTTGATCTTTAGTCTTCTTAGTATCAATAGAGTCTTTTTGTGCATTCATTATTAATTGCATGTTGTCAATCTGATTTTGTGCTTCATTATATCCAATGCAACTAGTATCTCCTTTTGCTCTTCTTACATACAACTGAGATTCTATCAAATCAGAACTGGTGTGTAATTTATCAATGTGATTCTTTGCTTCTTTCAATTCAGATTCCAAGCTTTCTTTGTTGTTTCTTAGCTCCAAGATTTCCATGTTCACTTGCCTTAATTCTTCATTTAGTTGAAGGTTCTCTTTGACCTGTTCTTCATAGACTTCTTGATTGTTAATCATCTTATCATCAAATTCTTCAAGCTATTCTTTTAAGGATGCATTTTCTTCATTCAACTTCTTGATCATTATCCCTAAATCATTGGTAGAACATTCTTTCAAATCCTTTCTTAGCCTTTTGATGACTATTTGAGCATCACTGAATTTTTCCTTTAGTTCTTCAATTTCTTTTTCAGATCTGTCTAGGTCTTAAGAGAAGCTTCAAGATTTCTTTTCAGGGGTTTCATTTTTGCCTTGTCCATGATCTCCTCAAGTGGTTACAATTCTTTGCTGAGGACCAGAGCTCTGATACCAATTGTTAGGAATGGGAACACTGAGGGGGGGGGGGTGAATCAATGTTCACTGTATTTTATCTTTTTACTTAATCTCAAACTGAACTTAAATACTTAAGTACTAAAATGAACATCCACATAAACATGAAACATGAAATGAACACATAACACCAATATGGTTATGGGGAAACCCAAATAGGTAAAAACCCTGATGGAAATTGACACCCACTAATATTTTGTACTAGTGTTTTATGATCCTTGTTAGAAGATCCTTAACCCTGTTAGGAGTTGCTTTACAATGTATTAAGTACAGTAGACCTTGTCAAGGGTTGGACCCTGTTAGGATTCTTTTACAATAAACCTTGTTAGGGGTGTAGACACATTGTCCTAGAGCTCACTGCTCAAGTGGTGAAGGTTGCAACCTTCTAATCTCAGATACACACTATATCTGTTGGATGAACTGTCACTTTGACACTGCTTGTCCGATCAGTTCCTTTGATGCACTGATGCTTTGACCTCTTTCAAAGCTCTAATACATCTTATAGAATCTTTGCACACTTTTTCTCTACTTATCTTAACTCTATAAAAACTTCCATCATAATTACAATGGGCACATCTCATATTTATATGCACATACAAAACAAACAACTAGGTCGACCCTTTAACCAATTACATACAACGCTTCCAATTGAATTGGCTCAAGTGTGTTTACAAACAAACATATTTACATGTCATCAACCTAATTACAATAGGCGCATAGCCTTTACATCATTAGAATATAACCACAAACCAAAATGCTAACAGTCGGCTGCTTACTTTGTTCTTCTCTGGCACACACTGGCTATGTAACTTCAACTGTCTGTAACTTTCTCATACTTGCATATTTGATCATGCGCTCATAGAATAAGCATGAATATAGTCTAACCAACTTATCTTCTAGGGCGCATACCATAACTCGGTCATACGCATGTGCGCTGATGCTCTAAGCTTTAGGCACCCTGTACATTGTCGAGTCTTCAACACTTAGCCGATTTCTGATCTTCACATCAGGTGCACTGACTCCAAACTACTATATGACTTTGTTGCCATAATGAAAACACTATACTAAGTCATAGACACCTGTATAGCCAAATTTCCAATACCCAAATCTATCAATTTTCTTACAAAAAAACAAATTCTTAACTTATACTAGGGAGATGCAACACACAATCAATATTTCTTATTCTACTATCAAGAAATATTATTTTAACATTACCACAACCAACAATATTTAAATGAGAATTTTCACCCAAGTACACCTTACCTCCATTGAATTTTTCATATTTAGAAAACCAATCTTTATTAGAGGTCATATGAAAATATGCACTTGAGTCAATTAACCATGCATCATTGCATGCATGCATTGCCAAAGTTGCAATGAATGCATCACCATCTTCCTTCTTAGAATCAAAATCAGAATCAAATTTATTCTTTTTCTTCTTCTTCTCTTTTGTAGAGTCCTTATTGATGTGTCTAGGTTGAGCACAATTTCAAAAATAACTTTGGATTTTTTTATGAGATTTGAATCTCCTATTGGATTTGGATTTTCTATGCTTCTCATTCTTGTATTTTTCCTGAGGTCTTCTACAAACAACTAAGGCTTCCTTGATGTTGATGGATACCTTCCTCCTCATCTCTTTGGAGATAAAATAACCCACCACATCTTCCATCTTAAAAAAAACATAAGTAATACCAATAGCCATAACAGGGGAATCCCACATATCAGACAAAGAACAAAGCAAGATTTGACATTTCATCTCCTCATCTATCTTGACACCAAAAGATTCCAATTAAGCTACCAACATATTGAATGCTTCCAAGTGGTTCATAATTTGTCCACCATCCTCCATTCTCAAGGAATATAGCTTCCTGAGCTACCAACATATTAAATTCTTTCAGGTGGCCCGCAATTTATCCACCTTCCTCCATTCTCAACGAATATATGTTCTTCCTCAAGAAAATCTTATTTACTAAAGCTTTTACTTGATACATCTCACACAGATTTTTCAATTTATTTTTGCAGAGGACTCTTCATGGATATTTTAAAAAAAAGAGTCTTATGCTTCCACATTTTAAAATTATTTATAGAAACTTTCTCCACTTCTATTCTCCCTGATGAACTATACATCTCAAAATTCTTGCAAAAAAATCGCAAAGTATCTTCTCAAAAGATGTCACTCAAACCTGATTAGTTTAAAAATCTAACCTAAAACTAAAACCAAAGGTGATCAGGCTCTAATACCACTTCTAAGGAAGTTTAGTGGAACAACTTCCTACACTAATCTTGAGAACAGGGTAAAGTAATTTTTTTGAGATTTTTATTACAATTATAGAAACTTAAAAAAAAACTACTTGTTATCACAATTGATAATAATGTTGATAATTGTTTATCTGATGGAGCTGATGATGAAGACCGACCAAGATCAGAGGTATACATGATATTAGTAGAATGATAAGATCAGTTATAATCTTTTCATTGATGTCAAGCAATTTATTTATGATTTATATTATGTTTCCATATCATTCGGTAATGATATAAGATGAACGAGTTAAGCAGAAGAGGAAATGAGAAGTTAATAAGTTGTTAAACTTAATTAGGAAACTCATACAGATTGGATAATGATTTGATTATGTTGGAATGATTTTTTCTACCTAACATATGATTATGTTAAGTTGGTAAAGTATGGTATTGAAGATTTGACAACTCGGTAAGGAAAGTTGTTATGGCTACTAAGATGGAAATGTCACTCGATAAGGTAAAGAGAAAATATTGGTCACTTGGTAAAGCGAAAAGGTTTAGGCACCAAGCGATGTTACCAAAATTCTAAGTGAAGAACACTGAACAAGGAAAATGTATTAAATATGGATAGAATTGATATTTAATGATTAGTTATGATGAGATGGATGATAATGATGATGAGGATAGTTAGTTATAGTGATCTACAATTATGAAAATTCAAATGAAGATCTATGGCTAGATCTAAGTGGAAAAAAGAAGTGGACCAAGTTTCAAGAAAAGTTTAAGTTCCTAGGTGAAAAGGAAATGTGTTACCGAGATCCAAATTCGCTGAATAATGAATTGAACAGTCAAGATTGATTAAAGGAAAACATAATAGAGGAGATTAAGAGGCAAAAATTGTCTATATAAATGATGATCTTGTATGGATAATGGGATAGGAAACTAAATAGTTGAAGGACTACCGACTATTGAAGTGAAGAAGGAATAGAGAGATTTCAAGCAGGAAAATAGTGATTTGATGAAGTGTTGATGCTAGTGGAAGATGAAGAATGAAAGTGAAGATTGAAGAGCGCACAAGGATCTGATTGAGAAAAGATAGTTGCACATCTACAGGTCATTTTTATTATTGTTGCTTACTAGAAATTGTAACAGTCAAAATCTCTTAACAAAGTGAACTTAACAGTCTTATTGTAAATCCTTGAGAAAGGTAAAATTCAAAAAAGAGTGTTTAAATCCCCTTAAAAAGACCACTCCTAACAAGGTGAAGATCCTAACAGATCTGAGGTTAATCCCTTAACCAAGTCACACCTAATAGTGTGTATTATAATCTTTAACAGGATTGGCTCTTAACCAAGCGTACTTCAAAAGAGTATATTTCTTAGTGGGTGACAATTCCCACAATGGTTTTTGCCAATGCTGGGATTCCACATTAAAATATATGCTACACATTGTGAATGATTTGTGAGATTGTTTTACTGATTGATATAGTTTATCTACTGTTGTCGGTAAATAGAGAACTAGGTTTCTATCGAGTAGTTACCGAGTTAATTAGAGAAAGTATATAAAGGTATTTTATGATCAGGATTACTGATTCACTCTCCCCTCTCCCTAATCCAACAATACCATGCATATCATAACACAATAATTGCATGGAAAAAACCCTTTTAGGAGAAACACCCCACACTCCAAAAATAACCCAATGCATTATTCAACAATCAATAACATATTATAACATACTTGCAGAGAAAGATTCTCTCAGGAGTATCACTGACCAAAGATCTAGAGGTAACTAAAAATATATAAGACTCTTACACACACCCTCCATCTCACACACCTAACATACATGAGATACAATACAAGAAAATGTCAAATGATATTACAAAACCATGGTCTAAAACCACCCCAAAAGAGGCACCCATCTTATCTCCAGTCAAAGACACCCTATGATGTATCAATACACACACCAACACATGTAACTCCCTTTTACAATTCATTTTATGTGTTCAATATGTTTTTATATTTCAAATATCAAGAGACCCAACTTTCAGAGGCCATCACTTTTGAACAGAGTGTTTGATTGACAAACCGTTTGAAGTATTGGAAATCTCACAATGTGCTCTATAAAATATCAAACCGCTACATCATTTTTCCATAATTTAACCCCATTTTTGAGCCTCTAAATCCTCCATAATTATATTTGTGACTCTTTTCTAGAAATTTTCAAAAAATAAAACTTTAATATCTTCCAAACTAGATATGATCTTGCCACTCAAATATACCAGAATGTTTATTTAATCATTTTGACCCTTCTAACAAGGAATAGGGAAAATTTATGCTGAAATGTAAATTTACTAAACTGGTAACCCCAAGTGAATGCAAGGTTGAGAAATTTTTTCTAGCAATATCCCACTTGTAAAACACCTTGCAAGAAAGAGAAAAGGGATTATCTAAACCATAAATTACATGCTAGGGGATATGAGGCCCATAGATGTTGAACACCATTTGAAATTGTTTGTGCTCACAACCTTTGTTAATGCATCAAGTTTTTATTATTATCAATGTTCCTACCTTAACCAACTTCAACCTTCCATCCTTGAGAATATCTATAATAAAATGATACTAAACATCAATGTGCTTTCTATGGCATGAAATATCAGGTTCTTCACAAGGCAAATTGCATTCTACCTATCTCAATAAACTATTACTACTTGTTTTATTTCAAAATCTGAACATAGTCTCTTAAGCTAAATGGCTTCTTTACAACCATGAGTATCTTCCATATACTTTTCTTTAGTAGCGGACAAAGAAACTACAACCTATCGCTTACTCATATAATTAATTGCACCACCAAAAAATGTAAACACATAAGTACTGGTGGATATTCTACTACCAATATCATCTGCCCAATTTGAATCCACATAACTATGAATATCAAGATAAATTTTGTCTCCTATCATATTACCATGATAAAAAAAATAATACTACGAGATACCTTCAAATATCTAAAAACTTCTTAAACTACATCCTAATAAATTAAATCCAATTGCTTGGTAAAGGTCCGGTTTAGAATATACCAAAACATACATTAAACTTCCAACTGCACTCTGGTAAGGCACTTTGGTCATGTCTTCCATCTCTAATGGAGATGTAGGACAATCTGAAATAGATAATTTCATTCCGACTATAAAAGGAACGCATAATGGTCTACAATATTGCATGTTAAACCTTTGTAAGAATGAGTTCACATACTTACTCTGGCCTAACCTTAGCTTTCTATTCACTCTATCTCTTTTAATTCACATCCCAAGAATGTATTTTTATACAACAAGATCTTTCATTTCAAACTTAGCGACAAGTTAAGACTTAAATTATACAATCATAACTTTCCCTTTACCAATGAACATGTCATCAACACATAATACAATGCACAAGAAATTACCACCATCAGATTTATAATAAACACAATGATCTTATTTAGAATTCTCAAATTCCAAAGTGAACACATATGTATCAAATTTCTAGTACCACATCCTACGACTCTTCTCAAGGCCATAAAAAGATTTCTTCAATTTGTAAACCAAATTACTTTTACCTTTTATCATGTAGTTCTCTCTATGTATCTCTCTATTTCTCTCTCTCTCTATGTCATGTAAATATCATCCTCCAAATCACCATAAAGGAAAACATTTTTCACATCTATTTGTTCAACCTCTAAATCATAAGCACTAGAAATAGAAAGAAAAAATAGAATGGATGCCATTTTTGCAATAGGAGAAAATTTCGCACCATAATCAACTCTTCAAATTGAGAGTATCCTTTTGCAACCAAATTTTCTTTATACTTCTCAATGCTTCTATCTAAACTAATATTTTCTTAAACACCTATTTGCAACCAACATGCTTGTTTCCTCTAGGAAATGGTACATGATCTCACATGTATCATTATTTTTCAAAGCTTCCATTTCTTCATCCATAGAAATATTTAAAAATTCTACATCATTCATACCTAATGCCTCTTCTATAGATCTAGGTTCATCAACACTAGTATTCAAAGAAAAAATACATCTCGAGTCATTAGGATAACCTTTCAAGTGGTTGTCTATGTCTTGTAGATCTTCAAACAAGATGAGTTGGACTTTCTTCCTCCTCTTTTAAAGATTCAAAGCTAGATGAACTCTCCTAAACTTCTTGTCTATCTAGGAGTCTCGATTCAACTTTCTCAAGCATAGAAGGTAGTTGATTCAAATATTCCTTTTTATTTTTTCTAGGTTACAATGTAATAGAATAAGACTTATTTTTTCTAAAAATAACACTTCTACTATGAATTACCTTTTGTGCAATAGGGTCCAAAAGCTTTTATCTTTTCACACCATGATTGTACCCGATGAAGATACATTTCACAACCTTTCTTTCTAACTTTTTTCACTTCTCCTTTGACACATATGCATATGCTTCACAACCAAAAAAATCTAACCTATCTCAATGAATGCTTATAACTTGACCATGCTTTCATATGTGTTTTATCAACAAAATATTATGTACGAGACCTTATCCTCTAGTAGAAAACAATGGAAACAACTTCGGCCCAGAAACTTTGTTCTAGGCCAACTCCACTCAACATACTTCTATCCTTCTCCATGAATGTCATGTTCATCCTTTCTGTAGCTCCATTATGCTATGGAGAATACAAAGATTTATTCTATCTATGAATGCCAAAATCTTTACAAAATCTATCAAAATCATTAGAGAAAAATTCACTACCATTATCAACCCTTAAACATTTTTTTCCAGTCTACAATTCCACCATTTCTTTAAATGCCTTAAATTGACTGAAAATATTAGATTTAATTTTTATAAAATACACCCATGTCTTTCTAAAATAATTATCAATAAATGAAACATAATATGTGGATTTTCTAATTAAAGGAAAATCTATGAGACCAAACAAATGAAAATAAATAAAATCT
The DNA here is from genome assembly GCA_027943335.1 of Chamaecyparis obtusa. Lineage (NCBI taxonomy): Eukaryota > Viridiplantae > Streptophyta > Pinopsida > Cupressales > Cupressaceae > Chamaecyparis > Chamaecyparis obtusa. Next base: position 4,073,162 of record BSBK01001179.1, on the reverse strand, counting down.
AACACAACCCAACATTCATGAGAGCTTGAGTAAAATTGAACATGCTTTTTTTTCCATAATGCAATGCTAACATAAATGAAAATCAGGATTACAATCATTTAAACCTTTGACAAGGTTTTTCATTTTCAAGGTCCTTAGACCCTTTTCTCCAATCTGGCCAAGTCTCTAGTGCCATAATATAGTGTTATCTATAGGTAGCTTTGATTTAGAAGAAAAAGTACGCTTAGGTACCCAAAATCTATGACTGTCTTCTAAAGGTGAAATCCTTATCTTTTCCAATGAAGTTTATACATAATTTAAAGAATTAATATTACACTCAGTAGTGTGTGCATATAGCTTATACAAAGTGCTAATTTTGACACCTATAGAAACCATCATAACACCTCACACCATTTTGCATCCTGCTTCAGAAAGACTACCTCCATACCTAAATCTATCAATTTTCTCACAGAAAACAAATTCTATTTTATACCAGGGAGATCCATCATGCCATTAGTATTTTTGTATCATCCTAAAAAGTAAGCACCCTTATTAGGTGCTCATTTTTAGCCCCATTTTAGTATGTATGGGTTTCCAAATTGATTTCACATTCTTCTAACACTTATTGGACCTCCAAATTAACATTATTTTTTCAAAACTCAAGGTTGACTCTTGTTTCTAGGCATGATTTCCCATTTTACCTCAAATCAAATAATTCATTTCCTCACCTAGGACCTATTCATTTATTTTCATCTTTTAGGACCCTTTTTGAACTCACATCAACCTACATTTTCTCCCTCACATCTTATCACATTCCTCGACATCCTAACAAAATTTGAGTTGATTTTACCTGGAACAAGTCGACCTATCCACTTGTTCCTAGGAACCAATCAACTAGCCATCAACATAGCAATGCATTCCAATAGGGTATATACATCTATGTATATATACAAATATATATACATAAGTGTATATACAAGACTTCTTTTTTAAACTAACATGATGTCAAAATGAAATCTATTCTTACATAGGTAATTAGGAAAACAAATCTACATTAACTTTTCTCTTTTCTTTCAAATAAACACTTGAAGTAAATTTTGTCTACACAGGGAAGAGATAATCAAATATAAAGAAAATCTATTTTTTCTTGCATATGGAACAAGCTTTATTGTTGCATTCAAGCATAAAAAATCATCTTTTTAACACTTTCTTTCTTTAGAAATACATAGAAAATTATGGAGAGCATTACACATACCAATATAAATTTTTACAAGCATTTTTCATGTATTTAGACATTTACATGGCCTTTTATACAACTTTCTACATGATTTTTTTAAACCCTTTTTACACATAAAAATGTGCAAGTAGAAATTGACTAAATCTTCTTTTTCTTCCACAAAACCATTAAGCTTTCTAAGTAGAAATATACAATAAGAAATCCACTTGACCATGGAGGCTCACCTCCGAACCTAGGCCATTACATGGCTACCCCCGAGCTTGGGGAAACAAAGATGGATGTGGGTACAAACATGCTTCAAATACACATACACCATAAAAACCAGCAAACACAATCACATAAAATCCCCTTCCCAAAGATTTTACACAATCAGTCACCTTAGACCCATAAGAGGGGTGAAGGTGAAGGAAAATACCCAAGTAGGAGAAGTCATTCAAATATGAAACCATGTCTTCAACAAGACCCAAAAATATAAACCAATGCCTTCTCAAAACCATAACCAAAACTACTATTCCTTCCATTTCCATACACAAGTAACAACCCTTATGGCCCCCAAATATGTAGATAACAAAAATGACAACATGAAGCCCATACATCCATGCCTCATCCCCTTCCTCCATGAGGAATGACTCTACACTAAATGTGCATTCCTAACTAAATCCCTTCACCCATCAAGATTAAGGGTGAGTAAAACCAACAAATAAACTTAAACAATAAGCCGCGAAGGCAACCATAATGCTTTACAAAAAATATATACGTCACACAAAAATTTGCATATTCAAACAAGTAAATAAAATGGTTCTTCCATGAAAGAGGACCAACCTTTCTTCAAGCTATGGCAATGAGAGTTGAGAAGAGCTCCCTTCCTACAAGTCTTCCTTTGCTAAGTCCACCAAAAGTTGCTAAGTCCACTAGAAGTCTCCCAAAATTGGAGAGTGGGCAATCAACCTACCAAATTCCTCTCCATCCCACTAAAAGGAAAATCCTACCTAACATCCTACCTAACATCCTACCTAACCTCAAATATGATTGGATACACTCTCCAAGGGTTCTCTCTCCAACAAGAGATAAATTCTAATTGCAAGAGAGGAAGACATGACACACATCCCAAATTCGTCACTTTCTAAAAATACATTTTTAGAAGAGGCAAAAATAAGACAAAATCATCCTATTAGTCAAAATTTGACCCCCAACCCAAAGTGCACCTATGAGGTTATCTTATTTTAATCTTAACTAACCTATAGGGCTACATCTAACCCCTCAAAAGTTCACTAAGAGTTGATCCACAAAAAATTAAATTAAGATTCCTTCTCAAGGCTCAACAACCAAGATACCTAACCTTGAAAAACTACAAGGTGACTCAAAGGTGGAAGACAACTAATAACAATTTACTTGGTCATGCCAACTCACATACACATATGTCAATTGACACTACATAAAGTCACAACACATCACTACACACATGACATGCCAAGTAGATATAAATATAAAATAAAATAAAATAAACTTTAATAATACATTCAAACATTACTTCACAACATTAATATATAACAACGAGGTTATTTCTCCCTTTGAAGTTAACCTTGAATTTACAAGATTTTCACATGCATCCATCTTTAATTTCCCCTTATTTAATTCCATGGTTAATTTCCTGCACACTAGATGAAAATATCAGTAGTTCATGAAAAATCAACGACATACACACACACACATAAAAACAAAAAAAAAACAAAAAACATTATATAATCTAATTGCATCTACACAACATCACATGAAATTCACTTAATCTCAAGAATGCATTCTTTAATTTCAAACAAGTTATTTCAAGAACACATATATATCAAATAACCTAATTCATTAACCATGATCATCTCACATAAACATTTCTTGCATCCACATGAAACTAAAGCATAAAATTCTAAATTGAATAATTCATCAAATACCATAATCATTAAGACCTGAAAACCAAAGCATGAAAATATCTCCTAAATCATCATAAAATCTAACTACATTTCACAACATCATATGAAATTCACTTTTCACAACACATTTACTCAAAATCTATTAAATTTCAATATCATGATAGTCCAAAAAACACATCTATCACAAACAACCTAAATCATTTACATACAACATTTCAAGTGATTCACATTTCTCGCATCAATATAACATCAAAGCGTAAGACTCAAAATTTCCTTCACCACGAAATCTCTTGAAATACAATATTCACAAGCATTCCAAAATCTCTTTCATAATCAAGAAAATACTAACATTTCAATTGATTTCATAATCACTTCAAATTATATTTCTTGAATCAATAATCAAAGCATAATATTCAAAAATCTCTTTCCTAACATCAAGACCTAAAATCAACTTCTTATTAATTCACATCTCAACCTAATATAAATTCAAATGGTCTTTTTTGTAAGCATTCATATCTAATAGTAACATTTCAATATTCCTTAAGGGTACATTCTACCTACTCAATTCACGACTCTACTCACCTTTCCTACTACATTTTCTATTAGATATTACATACACAAGGAAAACAAAATTTACTTCATTAGAATTTACATCTCATTTCATTATAATTTAAATTGTCTGATTCTCATTCAAACTCCTCAAAACATGCACTCAATTTCTCTATAGTAAGAAAATTAGTTGAATTCATTTAGCCTTTAAACAAACATAGTGCATCCTAGAAACATTGACATGAGTACATAAACAACATGAAAAAGAGTACATCACAACTCAGTGTGGTCAAACCTCTGTCCATCAGAATATAAATCCATAATGCATCAATATGGCGTATCTAAATACTGAGTCTATAATATAGATAGAAGAAATGAAATGACAGGATCAGGGTAGGGTCCCTCAATAAATCCATCATGATAACCTCCTGATAAACACAAGACAAAGCTGAACTAGGTGCATCTCATGATGCCATCATAAAACATAATGTGAGGAAGAGTCACTACAATTGAAGATCAAGTCATCTCTATCTCTAAGAATCACCAGAATACCTAGACCACACCCAACATCTCCACATTAATGCAGGGCATCGAAAATATGCTCTAAAATCATATCCCCCCTACGGTTTACCCCCGCATGGGACCAACATGATCATACTTAATGAGTGTGAATGTCATGTCCCCATTTTGGCTGACATCGTTTGGCATGACGGATTTGCCTATCATCGACTCTTGTAGGCAAATGGTTTGGAGAGAGGGTAATTATGTTGATCATTTGATTGCATATTGTTGACAGAGCCTACATTCGGTAGAGCCTACATCCAGTTTGGGCCTACATGCAGTTGTAGTGGAGCCTACATCCAGAGTGAGCCTACATCCAGTTTGAGCCTACATCCAGTTGTAGTAGAGCCTATGTTCAGTCGTAGTTGGGCCTACATTCAGTTATGAGACATTTGGGCCTACATTGTTATAATTTTGAGTTGAGAAATGTACTTTATTATTATAATGTTATTTTATTATAAAGTACATTATAATTGGATGTTTCTAGAAGTTCTAGCAACTTCTCAAGGAAAAGAATAAATAGAGGGCTTGGGCTTTCATTTGGACATGCTTGGATTTGGGATTTCTTCTACTTCTTCCATTGTGGAGCAATTTGTAGTCTTTTGGGTCTGCAAATACTATTTGATCTTTGGGAACGATAACTCCCCTAGATTGGCATAATTGAGGTAGTGAAATATCTACTGAAGGGTTGCATTATTGGAGTTGGTACTCAGCCATCTCATTGGTACTTCATTGAGAATTTGTTGTAAGGATTTGTTTTGGTTGGAATAAGGGTTTGAATTCACCTCTTACATTGGTGAATCATTTTGGCAAAGGATTAAAGACAATTTGGCACATTTTCAGACATTCCATATCAGGGTCTGGAATCAGATTTTTGTTCATATCTCCTAATCTACCTATTAATTTTATGCATTTGGGGGAATCATAATACATCATTGGCGATTCAGAACATATATTTTTGAGGGCACAAAACCCTGCCCATTATTTTATACCAGTGCCATACTGTACGGTCCTGGTACGACAGGTTGCAAAGGACAGTACTGCACCATTGTGAGGCAGTTCGGGGTCATTTCCAGTCATCATCACTTCCGCACTTGTCAAGGAGTGATTTCCAGGTTTCATACATGTGTTTTGAATGCATTTGAATTCAAGGAAATTGTATAAAATTGCATGTTCTCAGTCACTGTTACAGCAGTCATACTTAGTCTCTGTTATTGTCATCGTGACTGAATTGTCTTAGAAATCATAGTGCATTGAGTAGGGAAAAGGGAGTGCATTGTTTGGTAATGGCATTGCCATAATTTTTGATATGAAACAGTCCATGAATCAGAGCTCATATGTAATAGACTGTAATAGTCCAGCATATGACATAAAAATGGTCACTGTTATTCATTGGAAACATATACATTGTAAGTGGATTGATAAAGACATAAGGTACATTGCAAGGGTTAATTAGAGTTCATTATCCATGTGAGATAGTTCATACTTTTCATGTCATGATTAAGAAGTTGATAACAGTCCATAACATCAGACATTGCTATATTGTAATCAGTTTGTAGTGATCATAATTCAAGAGATATTGTGGACCATTGTGTTGTTTTGATTGACAATAGTTTGAGGTATTGAAATCTGAATTGCATAGTTGTAACAGTCCATCATACTTATTCAGAAAAAATAGTCATTATCATGCATGATATGTTGTAATCAGATTTGGCATTGAAGTTGGCATCGTTGTTTAGTGTTCATTACATTTCATTTCAGTATTGGTATTGTTATCTCAATTGCAATTGGATGCCAAAAACAACTATCACACTTGAAACACATCTTTCCAAACAAAACAATTCAGTGCATGCCAAGTGTTTGACAAATTGTCTCAATTCAAATTTGGGGGTTTTTAGTGGCCTTTATAGTAAGGGTCATTACAGTGGTATCAGAGCGGTTTTCTTGCCATCCTGTTGGGTAAGAACTGTCTTTGCATGAGTGACCGACACTTGATTGATTTCAGTATGGACAAGAATAGTATAGAGTTTCAGAGGACACGATTGTGGGCAACAGATAGACACAGTAGAAATGATGGTTATTCAGACATTCGAGATGAACTTAAGAGAATAGACCAGAACTTGTCTGAATAGTGGAATAAGCACCACCGTGTGATGAATGATATACTGTCCGACCCAGCCAAGGTGAATAAGTTGTCAAGTTTTTTATTTGGCAGATCTTCTCGCAGGAGAGATAACATAAGATCGGCTGACACAGTTACCAGAAACCTTCATGAGGATTTTGAGGAACAAGTTAGTATTCCGACAGATGTTTCAGTTTCTACTCAGCCACAGGAGGAAGTGGTGAAGGACACTATGCGGATTGATAGTAACTGTCAACTTGGTACTCAAGTTGAGACAGTTGTTTACAGGTTGCCTGAGGATGATGTCACAGGTGCTCAGAATAGTAACTACAGCACAATGGATTCAGATGATGATTGTGAGGAGGTTGTTGTGCATGATGATGAGATACATATCAGCGATGAGCAGACATTGAGTATTCATGACTTTGCTGATAGAGAGTATCAGGCACAGTTAGACGCTACATCACACGAGGTTGAGGGACATAGCACTTCACATGTTTTGTCCAGTTAGCTTAGGGTAAGCGAGGATGGGATTGTGACTTCATTATCTCATCATGACAGGATGTGGGATATGATAGAGGATCACATCCGGATAATTAAGTTACAGGGTAGACATAAGGAAGTTCAGGCAGAGTCTTCTTCTGTTGACTTACAGGCGATCAGGGAAGGAATGGGAGCGATGAAGATAAATTATTTACATCTTCTTTCGGATCGTGACCATCTTCTTACCCTTGCCGGAGACTATTTAGATGCCTTGAGGAGGAAGGAGGAGGAAGTTGGCAGGCTTTCTCAAGAGTTTGAGGACACTCGAGCCTCTTTGTTGAGTACTCCATTGGCATTACAGGACTCGGAGAGACATGCTGATTTGATACAGGGAGACATCACAGGCACACTTGGTTGTGTGATTGACATGGGTAGTGATTGCAGTACAGTTGATCTTGATGATGTTACAGTGGCTGAGGACAATACGGTTGATCAGAGTAGTGCAGCGGTGAGACATGTGGATGAGCTTTGTCTTGAGGTGAGTTCAGTTCAGGAGTTAACGCATGTGGTAGGGACTCAATTTTCTTTTACAGTCAGGTCACATGTTGATGATGATATGAGTATATCTAGCATTCACATTCCGGATTCAGAGATTGTAATGAGTACAGTAGACAGGTGTGTGGAGTTAGTTGGTATTAGTCATATTACTCAAGTGAGGAGTTTGCTTGAGTTACCGGCTGATTCTAGTTTACGGATGTGGATTTGGGATTATTATATTGGCGCTTGGGATTATGTTGACTGGAGATCCTTATCACCTATTTGTATTAGTAATTGTTTGGGTGCTATCATGGATTTGATTAGCAGATTACACGGTGTTGTTCTCATTCATACCAGCAGCTTGTCAGATGTTGGTATTAGTCTCTATACACCGATGTTAGGAGTTGTGGACATTTCCAGTTGACCCCTCAGGGTGCAGTGGGTTTGTGATGATTCAAACACATCTGGGGTGTTAGTATTTACAGATGAGTCCCAGGATCATATTGGTATTGATGACATCCAGGAGTATGCTGTGGACAGTTTTGAGGACTTAGCTTCCTCGACAGATTCTTTTGTTACGGAGGAGTTGGACAGTGATGCTATAGTTTTTGATACTCCGTATGTTGATATGAGCTTTGGAGTTGATTCACAGAGTAGGGACGGTAGTACTCGAGAGATCAATGATTTTGAGTCTACTCCTTTGGACAGTACATCAGAGGAGGATTGTAGGAGACAGTCTAGCCAGTGCCATCATGTGTCTGGTCAGCTAAGAGTTAGTGAGCGAGACATTTCTGCCGCTTGTGAGCATTTCAATGCTGCTCGTCAGTTGTTAGCAGTTTATGGATGGGGTTCTCCTACTAGTGATGATCAGGGAGGCAGTTATCTTTCCTTGATTGAGATCCACCCTTTATGGGAGGCTATCCGGATTCTGAGACAAAATTATATGTAGTTGGTAGCCGACAGAGATTAGCTTATGGAGTGGGGCAGTACAACATATGATGCATTATTGGTCAAGGAAGGTGAGGTGAGTGAGCTTACTCAGCAGCTCGAGGTGACTTCTGAGATTCTTGAGAGAACACGATTGGCTTTCGAGGAGTCACAGTTTCATTTGGCTGAGGTGACCATGGAGTTAGAGCGACTTCAGTCTTTACCAAATACTATACAATCACAGACCGTGGTGTCTGGTGATTTGAGGATGCCCATGGTCGAGATTGTCAGAGACAGTGGAGATGGGGATGTATCCATCCTTGATACTAGCATTGGCATATCGGGTTTGTTTCCACTAGAGTCAGATTCAATTGAGTTGGGCGTTGCAGCTGAGCATTGTGATATGTTTGACATGATGATGGTCTCTACTACTGATGGCATGGAGACTAGTGATGTTGTACTAGAGATCATGTTTGATGTTGATGAATCGGTAGTTGGCATGGTTCCTGTTAGTGATACTACTCCCTTGGCGGTGTCTTCGAAGGTAGTAGTCAGTTCCGGCTTGGTTAGTGATCGGTTGCAGTTAGTTTCATCTGGATTGCAGTCTGAGCCACTGACTGAGATTGGCGCATTCTATCGGCATTACATTGTGAGGTATGCTCATCAATTTACCTTTGATGACCATGTTGATGAGATGATATTACATAGCTATACTTTGGTCCCTAGTGCTTGTCATCAGTTATGGGATGGTTTGATGCCACGGGATGAGAGTTGTGATGAGCATTACATGGTGATTAGTTCTGCGGTTGACAGCTTGATAGTACATGACCTAGAGCAGGAGTGTGGGAGTAATACTTCAACGGTTGTTGTTATTGATTCTACTCCTTTGGCTATGTCATCTCCTGACTTAGCTGATGATCAATCACAGTTGGTCATATCACGTTTGCAGGATGAGCTGGTTGGTTCTTTTTACTGGCATTATATTTCAGGGTATGTTCATCGGCTTGCTTTTGATTCATGTATTGAGGAGTTGATGGCAGGCAGATTTGGTTTGAGTTATTGCTATCTATCATGTGATGATTATTCGCCATCAGCAGTACATGGTAGTTATGGTTATGAGACAGTGGTCGGTGAGTTGCAGAGTTGTTTTCACTACAGGAGTTGTACAGTGTGTGGATTTTCTGTACTTAGCGCAGTTTCATTCGGGAGTGTTCACCATTGTCGCAGAGTTGGATTGTGCACTCTACATAGGCCAGTGGGATGTGTTGGTGATATTTACTATGTTGGCAGTTTGAGTTGTCCTCTCTACTTGGGTTCTGATATTTCGAGAGTTTGTTTCTCGTGGGTTCCTGACTCTGGCAGTTGTGATTTTGGAGTTTGGTTGAGTTGTATTTGCCAGTTTGATTATGGATTCCTCTTGATTATATTTCAGAGAATATTACAGGAGCTTGCGTTGATTGACAGCAGTTTAGATCATGACTACATTTGGGATCCAGGTGGATTGATTGGTTATTTGTTTAGCCATTGCTTGGGGACAAGCAATTTCAGGAAGGGTGGACTGTCATGTCTCCATTTTGGATGACATCGTTTGGCATGACGGATTTGCCTATCATCGACTCTCGTAGGCAAATGGTTTGGAGAGAGGGTCATTATGTTGATCATTTAATTGCATATTGCTGACAGAGCCTACATTCGGTAGAGCCTACATCTAGTTTGGGCCTACATGCAGTTGTAGTGGAGCCTACATCCAGAGTGAGCCTACATCCAGTTTGAGCCTACATCCAGTTGTAGTAGAGCCTACGTTCAGTCTTGAGCCTACGTTCAGTCGTAGTTGGGCCTACATTCAGTTATGAGACATTTGGGTCTACATTGTTATAATTTTGAGTTGAGAAATGTACTTTATTATTATAATGTTATTTTATTATAAAGTACATTATAATTGGATGTTTCTAGAAGTTCTAGCAACTTCTCAAGGAAAAGAATAAATAGAGGGCTTGGACTTTCATTTGGACATGCTTGGATTTGGGATTTCTTCTACTTCTTCCATTGTGGAGCAATTTGTAGTCTTTTGGGTCTGCAAATACTATTCGATCTTTGGGAACGATAACTCCCCTAGATTGGCATAACTGAGGTAGTGAAATATCTACTGAAGGGTTGCATTATTGGAGTTGGTACTCAGCCATCTCATTGGTACTTCATTGAGAATTTGTTGTAAGGGTTTGTTTTGGTTGGAATAAGGGTTTGAATTCACCTCTTACATTGGTGAATCATTTTGGCAAAGGATTAAAGACAATTTGGCACATTTTTAGACATTCCATATCAGGGTCTAGAATCAGATTTTTGTTTCATATCTCCTAATCTACCTGGAGATTAATTTTATGCATTTGGGATAATCATAATACATCATTGGCGATTCAGAACATATATTTTTGAGGGCACAAAACCCTGCCCATTATTTTATACCAGTGTCGTACTGTACGATCCTGGTACGACAGGTTGCAGAGGACAGTACTGCAGCATTGTGAGGCAGTTCGGGGTCATCTCCAGTCATCATCACTTCTGCACTTGTCAAGGAGTGATTTCCAAGTTTCATACATGTGTTTTGAATGCATTTGAATTCAAGGAAATTGTATAAAATTGCATGTTCTCAGTCACTGTTACAGTAGTCATACTTAGTCTCTGTTATTGTCATCGTGACTGAATTGTCTTAGAAATCATAGTGCATTGAGTAGGGAAAAGGGAGTGCATTGTTTGGTAATGGCATTGCCATAATTTTTGATATGAAACAGTCCATGAATCAGAGCTCATATGTAATAGACTGTAACAGTCCAGCATATGACATAAAAACGGTCACTGTTGTTCATTGGAAACATATACATTGTAAGTGGATTGATAAAGACATAAGGTACATTGCAAGGGTTAATTAGAGTTCATTATCCATGTGAGACGGTTCATACTTTTCATGTCATGATTCAGAAGTTGATAACAGTCCATAACATCAGACATTGGTATATTGTAATCAGTTTGTAGTGATTGTAATTCAAGAGATATTGTGGGCCATTGTGTTGTCTTGATGGACAATAATTTGAGGTATTGAAATCTAAATTGCATAGTTGTAACAGTCCATCATACTTATTCAGAAAAAATAGTCATTATCATGCATGATATGTTGTAATCAGATTTGGCATTGAAGTTGGCATCGTTGTTTAGTGTTCATTACATTTCATTTTAGTATTGGTATTGTTATCTCAATTGCAATTGGATGCCAAAAACAACTATCACACTTGAAACACATCTTTCCAAAAAAAACAATTCAGTGCATGCCAAGTGTTTGACAAATTGTCTCAATTCAGATTTGGGGGTTTTTAGTGGCCTTTATAGTAAGGGTCATTACAGTGAAGGTCGAAACCTCACCATCGGGATGTTTGTGCTAAGAGGCAAATGAGGGAGGCACTACACATGCCTCAAAGGGCATGTATATTACTTAATAATCATCCATATCATCATTCATCTCTTTCCTTGATGACTTGCTTACTTTATATACGATGTCTTTTCTAGCATATATGTTTGTTTTACATTAGTTCTTTCTGGTTTGCAACTTTTTTTTTGTTTTGAATTGTATATCTTTTATGAAGTAGCTATCATTAGGGATGCATCACATATTTTGTCTTGCCTTCACACTTTGGGGGCATGGTTTCATGTATATTCTTTTTCTCTCTTCTCTAAGGATCTACTTTCCTTAGTACAGTGGCATTTGTTTATCATGTGACATTCCTTTCCTATTAAAAATTAGTCATTTTGATTAGGAATTCTCTCTTATACAAGAGGTGTGCATCCTTGATCACAACCTCTTCTTTGTTTGCAAAAATAGATTCCCTTACTTTTCATTTCAAAGTCTGTCATCCTTCATCAAGAATCCCCTTTTCACCTAGAAATAGGGGGCTAAATGGGTGCATTCTTGTTCTCCCCCTCATCTTGAAGATGTTATCTTTGTTCAGGAACTCTTCAAGGTAGATGTCATGTTGCCGAAATCTCTTCCTTTCAAGGGTCTCTTCCCACAAGCGAAATATCCTTTCATGATTATCTATTTTCTTAGCTCATAAGAGTCAATGCTCTTAGCTAAGTCTATGGAAGACATTGTTTATATATATATATATATATATATAGATACATACAGTTTATTTTTATTTCTTGGATCCACATGGAGACAATGCTTTCCATAAGCCTGATCCCGAAAAGCCGCCCTTGTGCGCAAAACACTTTTAAGCCGCCCTTGTGTGCAAAACATTTTAAGCCGTCCCTATGTGCAAAACATTTTTAAGCCACTGTTGTGCACAAATTTTTCAAGGTAGAGTTGACTAGCATAATACAATTTGCTAGAACATCAATTCTCCTTCATCTCTCTTCTCTCCCCATGGATCACCTAAGCGTAATACAATTTGCTAGCGTGTTGGATTCATGGCCTCTCTCTCTCTATGCTCTCATGGCTTTGTTAGTGGGTTAGATCATGGAGTTTGTATCGTCTTTGGCGATGCTCTTGTTCTTCCTATGTGATCACTTATGCTCTTGCAATTGCTTTCCAGGCATGATATTAGTGGATGAGACATTTTCAACCGAGGTCTCTTTCACTAGTTGATTTGGACTTTTTTTAGTACTAACCTCTATGTTGTGTGTTGTGTCTTTTGTCTTTGTTTTTGTGTCCTGGTGCATGGATGTGGAGTTAAGATCCTTGGTTTGGGGGCTTATGCCCTTGAACTTAGTGTTGTCTTACTTCTTTGCAATTCACTATCATCATCTCTTTGTCATCATTCTTTCATTCTTTCTCTCTTCCTTTACCGTGAGCATGAGCTTGTCTCATACTCCCGCTAAAGTGGGGGCTAATTGTATTGTCCTAAAAAGTAAGCACTTATTTTGTGCTCATTTTGGGATAATTTTGGACCTACTTTAGTGTGTTTCTTATGGTAGGACCTCATATTGCACCTAAATGCATACTTAATTCAAATAGGTTCTCCCCCTTCTTCAAACTTGAGGTTGGCTCTAACTTCTATGCATGATTTCCCATTTTTCATCCTATCACCTAATTCATTTTCCACCTAGGTCCTATGCATTCATTTTTAGATTTCGGGATTGGTCCTAAACTCGTGGTAGGCTATAATTTTAACCACCACTAGTCTTTATCACATTCCTTGACACCCCGAGAGATTTTGAGGTATTTTTACTTGGACTAGGGCGGCTAAGTCGACCTTGTCTTGGTGTTTTGTGCTTAAAATTGGACCAGAGCTCGATGTTGAGATTTTCTTCCAAGGTTTGAAATCATAGTCGGCCTTGACAAAATTTAGGCCCTGAAATGTGTATAAAAGGAGATCTCTTCCTCTCATTTTCATATCATACACATACATCTACATGTGAGCTATCATTCATTGTGCATTCAAGAGACCCAAGTGCAAGCAAGCATTGAAGACATCCATTATCAAGCATTCAAGTGCAAGGAAGCCATCAAGCATTTCAAGTCTTCAAGTCCACTTGCATGCAAGACATTTCCTTCCATATATCTAGCTTATTTCCCCCATTGGAGGCCAAGCAAAGGAGTTTGACATCAAGGAAGGACATCTACAACCTTGTCCTCCACTTTTTGGTTGAAACTTTCACAAAAGGCATATAGAGTCATCAAGGTCTTAGATATGGAATTGCACCTGATTCTGGCATCCCGATGACAGTAAAATTTAGACTTGAAGAACATTTTCCCTCTTCCATTTTCAAAGGTAAGTTCATTCCTCCACTTTTCCTCTTGCACTTACTTTCATAAATCAAATCTACTTTGCTTTAGTCATTTATCACATTTACATTGCATTCTAGATATCATATCAATAATCACATTAAGGAATTAAAAAAACCCTACATAGGATAGATCATGAATTGACACCCTTACTCTATAGGTTGTGCTAATCGGATTCCCTTTGTAGGTGGTTTTATATTCCCATGTATAGTGGAGACCCTTGGTGAGTGATCCACATCTTACCATTGCTCATCATTTTTCTTCTATACATATATGAATTGATTGGCATCCTAGGCTCTAACATAATTTTTTATCATCTCTTGTAGGCATATTTGGAGCAACGAGGCGAAAGGAATTGGAGATGCAACCATCAACAATGAGATTCGTCATTCCAACCTCAATGACAAATTCCTCACTCTTTCCTATATTTTTTCATTATTCAAATGTATAATTATTTTGCATACTGCATTAATTTTGTGAATCCCATAGCTTGTGTGGGATATCACACATTTGAATACATGAATAAAAATAATTTTCTATGCAGAGTTGTATCATTTTTTCTATGTTCATAAACATATTTGCATTTTATCCATTTTTCATTAGATAATATATATTTATGGTAACACTTAGTATCATCAAACATGTACCCTTCTTTTCCTTTTTGTAAAACCTAACCAACTCTATTTGATTGAGCTGAAAAATGAAAATGGCAAAATAATAAAAATGGCAATACTAGTAAAAATGGTACAAGTGTTAGTTCCCTCCTCCTTTCATAATAAAAATGGCAATAATAGTAAAAAAAATGAAAAAAATATCCTACTACAAGGGTCGCAAAAGTAGAAGGGTTAGTTCTTAATTTTTCACGAGTTAATTTTTAATAGGCCTCAATGTTTTGAACCCACAACACAAATTTGAGAGCCATTTATAGCATATGTTCTTAAAAGGCAAAGGAAAAGCCCGAGTTGACTAGGTTTTGTGCAACAATTGAGGCAAGGCATTACCATGACCACTGGCTATGTAGCCATAAATTTCTTCATAAATACTTGTATAAAAAGTATATTGAAAAATGTGCCCTTTGTATTTTTGGCAAAATATATGGCTATATAGACATTACCAAACCCCAAAACTGCATAGTTTTTTTCTTGAAATGTGTAACTAAAAATATAGCTCATCAAACCCCAATGACAAAAGTATTGTAAAATTTATGAAAACATGAATTATGAACTATGAAAAAAATTGATGTTTACATTCTTCTATAACAACATACCCTTTGTGCTTGTGGAGACTCATGGTTCATTGAACTTCTTGATGAAGTGTGTTACACTTTCCCTCATCTTTAGATATATGAAGTAAATTGCATACATGTATTGGAAATTAAAACTTCTTGATGAAGTGTGTGACACTTTCCCTCATCTTTAGATATATGAAGTAAATTGCATACATGTATTGGAAATTAATGATATTCCTTTATCATACAGGTGAACCTTTTTTGTATAGCAGCAAGCCCAAAGATTGCACATGCCCTATAAAATGTCACCGTGCCTAGAATGTGAGACAATAAAATGAAGAAAGCAAATCTATTTCATTTCACTTGCATGGGCCATAAAAGTTTCTGTCAATCCACTCGAAAGGAATCTGCAATCTGCTTTAGATTTGGGAAATACTTTTTCCATTGAAGTCCTGAACAGACAAACAATCAACTTGTTATGAAACACTCTAAAAAAACACAGAGATCGATTGAGATTCTCCCAACTTTGTTAAATTCAAAGTTTTAAACTGCATGCGTTATGCTCAGTAAACACAATCTGAATGAAAAATAGACTGACTGATAGAGTATCACCTGTTTAATAAGAGCGTGATCACAATGTTTAGGCCTCCTAAAGGTAAAACTATGATAGCTAAGCATGAAAGAGGTGGATAGGAGAGTTTTCTTGACTAGCAACACACACCTTCAATAACAATATGCATATTAAATAAGTAAAAGGAATTGGCATTCATCATGTGGTGTGAGGGTTGTCGTTGTGTTAAGATATATGGGCTGGAGTACTATACATAGAGACATATGAGAGTAGGATGTATATGATGTTATTAACTAGCTAACTTGCGGTGCTTGGATTGAATAGGCCCAATAGAAGTTTTACAAGAGACCTAATGGACTTGTGAAATAAATTCTGTTCGGTTATCAGTTGACTCAATGTGGAAAAAGTTAACCTTCCTCCAATATAGTTAAATTAGTAGTTATATATTAGGGGGGTATCTATCATTGAATAATAATTGATCATTTATATCGAATTGAAAACAGAGTATAATATAGCAGGTCTAAATCTTTTAGTGAGAGAGATGTTGGAGTGGTTCCCTAAAGAATATTGTGTATGTAACCCTAACTTCAAGAGTTTATTTCAAAGAATTGTTCATTACTAAGGGTTGCTTCCAGAGAACCGCTCATAGAAAGAGAATTTGGAATTCAGATATTTCTATTTCTATTTCTGAATTATTGAAACATGGCATATTCGCCCAGCATCCCTCTTGTAAATGTGATTTATGTAAATATTCTACGACATTTCTGTACAGATTGTGAAACTCAACAAGCTGCTAAGTCCCAATTCTCTCTGTAGTGAACCAAAATGGTCAAATGAGACAGTCTTAAGGGGAACATCCCTATGATCGACACTACAGATCCATAACAGAATGATAATGCAGCCATTACAATACAACTGTGCTTACAGGGAAATCAAATTACATAAATCTCAAAGGGTAAAGCCCATACCATTTCCACTGACAGTCATCAAATACAACCTGTTGCCAGCAGCAGTTGCACTGACCAGTGCATGAGGTCCTTCCAGTTCATACTGGTAATATGTTTTACCAGAATGTTCCTTGACTCCTGCACTTTTCACCTTGCCTTCTACATTTTGTCCAATCAATTCTGGGCCAAATGCATATATAACTTTCTCAGGTGGCCCAATGTTTTCAATTTTAACATTCTCATCGGCATCTGCATGATTAAACTGGAAAAATCAGTTAAATGAATATACTTGCTTAAATTTTTTTAAGTACAATTCAAAGACCTTAGTGTCACGTGAAAGAATTAGCACTTCTGATATAGACTAGCATCTTCCCATTTTCACTAAAGATCTGTTTACCAAGCAGTTTCAAGCTTCCACCCACAATGGTAGTAAATAATAAATACAACAATTTACACAAAGAGCCCTCACATCATGTCACAGGATACAAATAATTAAGCATCAAGAACTATGAAAAATAGAACAGGTAATTTAAGCAATTCTAGTAAATGCACTAGCTATCCAAAAGCTTGCATAATTTCACAACAGCAATGTCTCAATCAAATTTCAAGCTCTCTTCAGCAGCTTGATTTCGGGTCATTTAAAATGATTGAAAAAATTCCATCTAAAGATCTACCCTCGCTAAAGTTTCAGTGCCATCTTTCTCACAATATTTATCACTACCAATTATTCTACATCAAATAGAGATCCCAGATGAATCAACATGATCAGCCATAATTTTAAGCCTTCCTTCTCCTTGGCAGTCTTCTCTACTCCGCTCTCTTCCTTATTATATTGTAACTGCCACACAATGTCAATTAAAGACTTAAACAAATAATAATGACAAGGATTAGTTGCATAGACCAACCCACTCATCTGTGTCATTACTGTCAATGAGCAATATTAGAATAATATTGACATATTTATTTAGTGAATGGTCATTAGTGTAATATTAGGTCTAGTTACATAGTTTCTAAATTAGTCTTCAGTTATCGATTGTTGCTTTAGGAAACATCATCATTGTAATTGCCTATATATGTACAATTCATTCTTTGATAAGACAAGCAGTTACCATTGTGTAACATGGTATCAAAGTGGGTTTCTATTTTTTAAATTTGTGAAATAGAATTTTGTTAGCTTTTCTGAAGCCATAATTCAAAGTTCTTTTGCGTGGGTTTACATGGTCGTAGATCTCTGTAAGGAATCTTGCATCTGCTTTCAGTGTTTTCCCTCGCTAGTTTCTCAACCCGTGCCTGTTCAAGGTCTCGTTTCCTCTAAAAATTGCACCTTTTTCTTCTTTTGAGAAATTGAGCAAGCTCTGATTATGTCTTTTCTCCGTGATTTCTTTTTGTTGTGTCCGTTTTTTGGCTCTGGTGTGAAGCCTGTGACACGACCCTGCCCTAAGTCCGTGTGTCCATTCTAAACGTCCACGATTCATTTTTTTTTTCGTGTTTAGTTGAAACCCAAGGGTTTCTGTGCACCCACGACATGACCTTTCTACAAATTGCATCTTGTTCTCTTCTTTGCTGCATCTCCCGTCCTTTCTTGGACATTTTTGGTGACCAAACTTGTGTATTTCAGTCTGTGTGTAGGTCACAATTAAAGGTTTTTTAACCAGCGAACGTATGTTGTTTGTTTTCTTTGTTTGCAGCAAAGCCTCTCCTCTACTCAAAGGTGCCATTTTTCTGGTTATTCTAACCTGCAATTTTTTTCTCTGCCGTTTCAGTCTCACAAGTTTAGGTTTTGTGAAGAAAACCATATCATTATCTGATATGCGTATACATCTAAGGATTTTGTGTTTATTGTTTGTGACAGATTTGTCTTCCCTGCGAACTAGGGTTTTGAAGACCAAGGGTTTTTGCATTTCAGTTAGAGTTATCTACAAGATCAACCCAGTTTGTTTTGAAGATTCTGCACTTGTCATGGCCTAAGAATCTGCCTTTGTTTACAGTGCATTGGGATTGGTGCCTCGGGTTTTGTGCAATTTGATTCAAGCCTCTTCAATTTTATCTCATTTTTCGTGCCTCGAAAAGTGTAAAAGATGGTTTCTTTGACCAACATACTGTTGGAAGGCAGACAGAAGTTCAACGGCCGCAACTACAATACTTGGAAGTAGCAGATGACAATTTTTGAATATTGGAATCTTGACCAAATTGTTTTGGGCAAGTCTCCTTGTCCTGCAACGGTAGGTCCAATTCAAGACAAATTTGATAAACGAAATTGCGAAGCCATGATGCTCATTAAATTATTGATCACCAATGATCAGCTACCTCAAGTACCTTCAAGCAAGACAACTGCTGAAATATGGGAATATCTGAAGGCCCTACATGAAACGTCCAACAAGAGTTGTGCGTTCTTTTTAAAGAACATACTTTTCTCAATCATGATGGATGAAAGGATGTCCCTGCAGGAGCATCTCACAAAACTCTAGGACATCCAAGATCAGTTGGAGGTGATTGGTCAGACAATGGAGGAAGAAGACATGGTAGTGATCACTTGGATAAGTCTACTAAAGTCTTATGAGCACTTTATTGAGGTGCTCAACATTACATCAACTAATGTTGATTTGAAGTTTCTAGATCTTTGTACCAAACTTTTGTAGCAAGATCGATGGAGACAACTGTTTAGTAGCGGTGCTAGTTCATCCTCCACAGAACAGACCTTCACAGCAAACTCCTGCTTAGGACAAAGGGAACATTCAGTTCTCTCAGTAAAAAAGCCCAAGTCAATCCTAGAACAGCTCCAAGAGGAAGAATATTTAGTGCAATTATTTCCACAACTATGGTCACATGAAGAAAGATTGTTGGATTGTTTAGCTTCTGAATAGAAGAAGCAAGGAGAGTCTCAGCAGAAAGCCAATATAGAAGAGCACACCGAGGACACTGAGAAGGAGTCTACCTTTTATGCCTTTATGGCCAAATGCTCAATAGATCACATCATATCATCTTCTTGGTACATCGACTTGGGTGCTTCTCAGCACTTCACTCATTGTCAAGATTGGTTCATTGATTACACACCATTCACTGATTCAATTATTTTTGGAGAAGAGTATACCGTAGTCAAAAAGGGCAACATGCAACTTCAATTTGGAGGGAGGAATATAATTTTCCTCCATATTTACTATGTTCCAAGCATGGAACTCAACCTTCTCTCTATCAGTCAGATCATAAGACACTCTCCTCAGCTAGATGTGGCATTTAGTTCACACAAATGTAATATTGTTGATCGAGAGATTTTCACTATAATTGCTATAGCCTGTACGTATTGAGGATCATGGTCTTTATAGACTCACTAACACTAGTGATTCTCAAGAGCATGCCATGGCAACCAAAAGTTCTTCCATTAGCAATGTCTGGCATCAGTGATATGGGCATTTGAACATACACTATCTATCTAAGCTAGTTTGGGAGGATTTGGTTATTGTCTTACTTGAGATTCAAACTTAACATCATGGAGTTTGCAGAGCTTGTTAGGCTAGAAAACATTGGACTCCATTTTTGGATGCCAATACTTGGCAAGCTTCCAAGTTATTACAATTGGTTCATGCTAATGTACATGGACCAATGAACACTCTTTCAATTACTAGGTCTTGGTATTTTTTGTTATTTGTTGATGATTTTAGTAGAAAAATGTGGGTGTATTTTCTTAAACAAAAATCATAGGTGTTTAGCATGTTTCAAAAGTTTAAGGCCTTGGTAAAAAAAGAGTTCGACATGAAATAATAACTCTTAGGTCAAATAATGGGGGGGATTTTGTTCTTCTGATTTCTCTAACTTCTGTGCACATCATGGCATCAAGCATCAACTTACAACCCCTTACACCCCTCGACAGAATGGTGTGGTTGAGTGGTGAAACCACACAATCACTGAAATGGCCTGTTCTATGTTGGAACATAGAAGTGTTCCAAAGAAATTTTGGGTGGAAGTAGTCTACACTGTTGTCTATCTTTTAAACAGATCTCCCACACGGGTTGTTAAGACATAGACTCCAGAGGAAGCCTAGTCTAGCAGGAATCCTAAAATCACTCACTTGAAAGTCTTTGGCTCTTTAGCTTATGTTTGGAATCTAGATGTCAAGCACTCAAATTGGATTCCAAGAGCTAGAAGCTTATGTTCACAGGATATAGTAGAAACCACAAAGCATATTGGTTGATTGATGTAGACACTAATCATCTTGTATTCAGTTAGGATGTCTTTGATGAAGAAAGAGGTCATTTTCAGCTCTCTTCTCTTGTTTTGAGTCCAGAGGATCTGCCTTTGCAAGCTAAGGATTTGGATGTTAGTCTTCCATTAGGTCCACTTAATGGGAGGGATTCAGATGATTCTGACTTTGAAGTTGTGGAGTCTCCCACGTATGACATTGCACCACCCAAATTTCTTCATGAACCTATTGATCTACATCCTGATGAACTTGTTCTAGCCAATCCAGGTCTAGTTGTTCCTCAATCAGATGTTGGTACTTCTACTCTCCAATTGAAATGGTGGGTCAAGACCATAGGTGATCTTCATGATGATGAGATCATTGAGGGAAAAATCATCTAGAAACAAGAGAAACTAGCAAAATGCAGTAAATTTTGCTCTTATGGCCAATATCACAGTGTTTATGAGCCTCAATTCTATTCAGAGGCTAAAGGCATACCTAAGTGGGAACAGACTATGGAAGCAGAATACCGTAGTCTTCTAAAGAATAACACTTGGGTCCTTTATGATCTTCCATCTGGGAATAAGCCCATTGGTGGAAAATGGTTGTATCAAGTTAAGTACATGGCTAATGGAACCCTTGATAAATACAAGGCTCGGCTAGTTGTTAGAGGGTTCTCACAGAAAGAAGGCATTGATTATGAGTAGACTTTTTCTCCCACGGCTAAAATGAGTACCATTGGGCTTGTTTTCACCATTTTAACCCAATTTGGATGGAAACACCATCAAATGGGCCTCAAGAGTGCATTCCTCAACGGTGACTTGCAAGAAGTCTATATAATGTAACCTCCAGGTTTCAAGGTTGTTGGTAAAGAAAACCAGGTATGTAGACTGGTGAAAGCATTCTATGGCTTGAAACAGGCTCCTTGAGCTTGGTACTTAAAGATGGATAAATACCTCAATAATCAAGGCTTTAAGAGGAGTCCTTCTGACTCCAATCTGTATGTTAAAACTACTAGTGGTGATATACTTCTACTTGTCATCTATGTTGAAGACGTGATTATTATTGGTAGTTCAACACTTTTGATTGAGAAAATCAAAGAGAGTTTGTGTCACTCTATTGACACGACAGATTTGGCACTTTTGCATTACTGCTTAGGTGTTGAGGTTTGGTAGAGAGATGATAGTTATTTTATATCTTAGTCAAAGTATGCTAGGAGTGTGCTAGACAAAAATCGGATGCAAGATTGCAAACCTGTACCCACACCTATGGAGAAAGGGCTTAATTGTCTGCCAAGTCAGATTCAACTCTGGTGGATGAATCCATGTTTAGGAAACTAGTGGGCAGTTTCATCTCATCCACTAGATCTGATCTCAGTTTTTTTGCGAGTTACATCTCTCGCTTCATGATAGATCCTAGAGGTTAACACTAGGTTGCAAAGAAGCATGTGCTACGATATGTGAAGGGCATTTCTGATTTTAGGATTATATACGGTAGAAGAAATGATCCTAGACTTATTGGTTTCATAGACTAGGATTGGGAAGCTTCATAGACACCAAATGCTCAACAATGGATCCTTGATCCATGGGAAGAATATCAAATCCATGATATTCTCTAAATCTCCAATAAGAACAACTTAGCCATGAGCATAAGTGTAAGCAAATAATCGAATGAATCATATAAGCAAAATCTTATCTCATGAATCCGCATAAGCATAAGAATAACCACAATTAAATCTTATCCACATAAGAATATCAAATATTTAAATCTTATCCTCATGAGAACATGAATCTATATATGCATAACCAATGTACATATTCTCTCATAGAACAAGTATAATTCAACCATGAATATAGGAAGCATGTTCACATATATGCAAAAGTAAACCAATGTAATGCAACATGAGACATTACTCAATGTGAAGTAGTGCTGCTAATATAATGTATACCAATGAGAAGTATGATCCATTCATACATACAAATACAAAATATATGTCAATATGCAGCCAAAGTAAAGAAACATACATAAGGTAAGTTAAATATTGAAAATAGCTGTGTATGATGCCACTCATACACAAATCAAGTAATCAGATGTAAATGAATCCATGACAGAAATATGTCAATGCATATAACCAAAATAAGGAAGGAGTTTATAACTAAGACAATTTGTACAAGTGAGCCCATATATAAAGCTCCCTCTCAATATGCAAGATCCTTTCAAAATACAAGGTGCTCAGATTCAACTTTTTTCACCTCTACAATGGATGCTTGAAGGTTGTTTCTTTCAGGACAATTTACGGCTATGTGACCAAACTTTTCACATTTATAGCACTGTGTTTTAGAGAAGTCACAGTTTGTTCTTAGTCGGTCAAATTTTGGAAATTTAGACCTGGCACTTATGCCGGAGACAAATGTCTCCCAAGATTCAAGCAGACCATCTAATGCAATCAATGATAATTCCTTACCATCAATCTCATAACCAACTGTTGATAATTTATCCCTTAGAGTTGAGACTCTTATGAAGTATGAGTTGATTGTCTCACCTTTGTTTATGCTTATGTGATTTATTTCCCTCTTTAGGGCTAATTTCTTGCTTGCATTACTTATTTCATAAGTTTTCTCTAATGCTTTGAACATCTCATATGCTCTTTCATATTTCATTAAAATTGGAACAATGTGATCTTTGACTCCATCAATAATGATCTTCATTGCTTTATCATTTCCTTCATTCCAAGTTGATATGTCAGGCTCTCTTCTTCTAGTTTTAATTTATTTTCTTTAATGAAAGGTTCGACTTTATTTTCTTTTAATATCATCAAGATTCTGAATTTCCATGATTGAAAGTTTTCTGCTCCCTCAAGCCTATCCTTGAATCTGATGGTGTTGGCCATTTAGGAATGTAATGTATTCGATATTAAGATTTATATTCTTAAGTTTAGCAGCCCCTAAAGATCCTTCGGAACCAAAGCTCTGATACCATGTTAAATAATGATAAACTTCCTATATATCTATATACTGAATACTTATTATTGCAGTTTGCAGAATGTTCAATGATTATGAGACACTTCTTATACTAATCGATTTCTGTATCTTCGGTGTCTTAAAGTCATTAATTTATCTCTGTTATATACATCAGTAAGAAGTCACGATATTGATGAGATGTGACTCATGAATGAGTCACGATCATCAAGTCGTGACTCTCTGATTTTACACTGCAGTTTACGTATGTTAATACCGAATGACATATATCAAACAAGCTGAAAGCCGATAACTAATATTGGTATTAATACGCATATGTTACGTGATATACATAACAATGCGTAAGTTCAAGTAACCGCATGTATTACATATCATACGATATCGATAACAATGCTTAAGTCTATGTAAATAGGTTACGATATGTAAGTTTAAGTAAACTGATACTTATCAGTATTCAATATTAATGTTTATTAAACCGTATCAGATATAATATGTGTTTATATATATTAAAGTATATGAAATAGTAATATCACATACATTAATACATATGTACATGTTAATATATATTATATATAAGTTGATCTAGATTAATTCAAATGTATATTGATATATTCTTTCAAATGAATATATATATATATATATTAATGTGTGTAATAATAAATACATAAATATTAATATGTAATATATTCATATGTTAATTATCTGAACGATGCTATCAAATTCAACACTCCCTCTTAGCTAGGGAAGATAATTTTGACATAGGTCACTTTAACTTGTAATACAAGATTTTACATATTACCTTAGATTGTAATATGAGGAATCACCTTAGATCGTGATACCTAATTTTCATATCACCTTAGATCGTGATATGAGGAATCACCTCAGATCGTGATACCAGGATATAGTAATAAGGAACATTACATTCCCTTACATATAACCCTATTATGGTATGTGCACTGACATATCAAATGTCTACCATAACGAATCTCTATTACAAGATTATTACCTTGTAATATTAAATACAAGTGTTCATTTTCTAAGAAGTCGTCACCTTTTAGAAATGTACACAGGATAGATGAGCCCATAAACATCTTTATTATATTAATACAAATTAAAAATTACATTTCAATCATACCAAGATTTTTCCTGAAGTGATCAACTTTCACCTTGGGAAGTGCTTTGGTAAGAATATCTGCAGTCTGATCTCCTGTACAAATATATTTCAACTGGATTACCTTCCTTTCAACCATATCTCGGATGTAGTGATAAGGAATCTCAACATGCTTGGATCTGTCATGAAACACGGGATTCACTGATAGCTTGATACAACTTTGGTTATCACAATGGATGGTAGTAGGTTTCAACGGTTTACCAAATAGTCCAACAATTAGTTTTCTGAGCCATACTGCTTCTCTAGTAGCCATTGAAGATGCAATGTATTCAGCCTCTGTGGACCTTTGAGCCACTGAAGATTGCTTTCTGCTAATCCAAGATACCATAGTTGATCCCAAGCTGAAACAACATCTTGAAGTGCTTTTCCGATCAGTAACACTTCCAGCCCAATCTAAGTCAGTGAATCCATGAAGATCTAAGTCTGTCTTTTCATATTTAAGTCCATAGTTCAAGGTACGTTGAAGATATCTCATAATATGTTTTGCAGCAACGAGATGAATCTCTTTAGGTTCATAGATGAACTGACTTAATGCATTTACTGGATAGCAAATATCTAGTCTGGTATTTACCAAGAACATCAGGGAGCCTATTATCTGTTTGTATAGAGTAGGATTTGCTGGAGGAGATTTTGCTACTACTTCCTTTAACTTATGAAAGTTAGTTTCCATAGGTGATGACATTGGTCTACAGTTCAACATATCAAATCTCTTCAATATGTCAAGAGTATATTTTCCTTGATTTAGAATAATACTATCTGATTTCTACCAGACTTCTAATCCAAGAAAATAGTGTAATAGACCTAAGTCTTTCATATCAAATTCATTTCTTAGATCCTTCTTACATTGATGAATAAGGTGATCTTCTCTTGTAATCAATAGATCATCAACATATAGGATTAATATCAACATGTCACCTTTGCTCTGTTTGAAGTAGAGATTTGGGTCAGCATCATTCTTTGAAAAACCTAACTTCATAAGATAGTTATCAATCCTTTCATACCAGGCTCTAGGGGCCTGTTTAAGTCCATATAAGGCTTTCTTTAGCTTACACACATGAGTTTTGGAATTGTGAATCTCAAAGCCTTTAGGTTGCTCTAGGTATACTTCTTCAATGGTTCCATTTAGGAAGGCAGTCTTTACATCCATCTGATGCACTTTCCATCCTTTAGCAGCTGCAATGGCTAGGACTGTTCGAACTGAAGTATATCTAGCAACAGGAGCAAAGGTTTCATCATAATCAATCCCTTCTTTTGTGAAAAACTTCTGGCTACAAACCTTGCTTTATATTTCTCTATACTGCCATCTGCAGCATGTTTAATCTTGAATAACCATCTAGAAGTAACCACTGATTTTCCTTTGGGTCTAGGCACAATATCCCACACATCATTCTTTATAATAGATTGATATTCCTCAGTCATAGCATCTTTCCATACTTGCTGCTAAATAGCTTTTGGAACATTTGTAGGTTCTGATTTTGAGAGTTCACTTACTAGGGCTACATAACTGGATAACATTGCGGGTCTTTTACTTTCTCTGAATGTTCCTGAAGGAGCTCCATAAGACTTTGCTTCTTCTATTATCTTAGTGGCCCAGAGAGGTCTCTTTTTAGGATTTACTAATGTTGAGAGTTGTTCCTCATTTTCTTCTTCCTCAGAATACTCCCTCTGAATCTCAGGTGTAAATTCCTCTTCAGGAAGGGTATGTGATTCTGGTTCTAAAGAGTTTCTAGCTCTAGAGTATGCTATGTCTTCCTCAAAAATTACATCCCTGCTTAGTTCAATCTGATTTTGACCAGGTATATATATATGGTATGCTTTTGAGGTTTCACTGTATCCTACAAAAATACCTTTCCTTCCAGATGGTTCCAGCTTTGTTCGATTTTCTTTGGGTACATGAATGTATACTGGACAACCAAATATTCGTAAGATACTGATATCTAGTTTTGTTCCTGAGAAGGCTTCTTTAGGTGTTTTACTATCAATGTGGGAGTGAGGACATCTGTTTTGAATATATATTGCAGTATTTGATGCTTCTGCCCAAAGAGAAGTGTCAAGGTCTTGATCAAGAATCATTGCTTTGACAGCTTCAATAATTGTTCTATTTTTCCTTTCAGCAACCCCATTCTGTTGTGGATTGTAAGGAACAGTGTACTCCCTCTTAATCCTAGCCTCTTTGCAAAATTCCTTAAAAATGTCTGATGTGTATTCTTTGCCATTATCTGATCTTAGGGTCTTGATTTTCTTACCAGAAAAGTTTTCAGTGATTGACTTGAAGTCTTTAAACATTTTCAGAATCTCCTCAGATTCTTTATGTTTACGAAAATATATCCAGGTCTTCTTGGAGAAATCATCAATAAAGATTACATAGTATTTACACCCACCTATTGATGGAACAGACATTGGTCCACATAGGTCTGAATGAATTAATTCTAATACATTGTTTGTTTTACTAGAACTATTTTGAAATGCCCCTTTTGTGTTTTTGCCTAAGGCACAACCTTTGCATGCACCAGGATGGTATTGTTTAAGCTTTGGTAATCCAATGACTAGTTTCTCCATAGAAGATAAGGCTATGTAATTTAAGTGTCCTAGTCTTCTATGCCATATCTCATTTGTGCTAGTGATTTCATTAAATAAGACTTGGTTTGTATTTGTACATAATTCATATAGACAACCTTGCCTATTACCTATGGTTAAGGATTTCTTGATAGTAGAGTTCTTTGGCCAAGCCTTTACTTTACCATCCATAAAGGTTACTCTATATCCATTGTCTTCAAGTGCTGAGATAGATACTAGATTTCTCTTGATGCCTGGTACAAATAATACTCCAATAAGTTGAATGTAATGTCCAGTCTTTAGTTTGATAGTGCATGTCCCAATACCTTTTACTGGATGGGCTGAATCGTCTCCAATGGTTACTTCCTCATTTGATTCTTCTACCATAGAGTCGAGTAGTTCTCTGAATCCTGTCACATGTCTTGAGGAACCACTGTCTATAACCCAGGTACTTTTATTTGAGACTTGATTTGAGAGTGCTGAGTAGAACACAAATTTCTCATTTTTAGGTTCTTCCTTAGTCTTTTGCTTCTTTGCTTTGGTGAATGAAGCCTGGTGCTTTTTGTATGGACAATTAAATACATAATGTCCATATTTATCACATCTGAAACACTGTACCTTTGACATATCCCTTTTATTGTTTTCATTATTATTGTTGTATCTCTTTTTCTTGAAGTGTCTTTTCCTATTTTTGTGATTATCCACATTTAGTACATGGAGATCTTCATCAATGGTTTTCTTCTTTAGTCCTTTCTTGTCTAGTCTTGATTCCTCTTGTAGACAGTGTGTTCTTAGTCGGTCAAATTTTGGAAATTTAGACCTGGCACTTATGCTGGAGACAAATGTCTCCCAAGATTCAGGCAGACCATCTAATGCAATCAATGATAATTCCTTACCATCAATCTCATAACCAATTGTTGATAATTTATCCCTTAGAGTTGAGACTCTTATGAAGTATGACTTGATTGTCTCACCTTTGTTTATGCTTATGTGATTTATTTCCCTCTTTAGGGCTAATTTCTTGCTTGCATTACTTATTTCATAAGTTTTCTCTAATGCTTTGAACATCTCATATGCTCTTTCATATTTCATTAAAATTGGAACAATGTGATCTCTGACTCCATCAATAATGATCTTCATTGCTTTATCATTTCCTTCATTCCAAGTTGATATGTCAAGCTCTTCTTCTGGTTTTAATTTATTTTCTTTAATGAAAGATTCGACTTTATTTTCTTTTAATATCATAAGATTCTGAATTTCAATGATTGAAAGTTCTCTGCTCCCTCAAGCCTATCCTCGAATCTAATGATGTTGGCCATTTAGGAATGTAATGTATTCGATATTAAGATTTATATTCTTAAGTTGATCAGCCCCTAAAGATCCTTCAGAACCAGAGCTTTGATACCATGTTAAATAATGATAAACTTTCTATATATCTATATACTGAATACTTATTATTGCAGTTTGCAGAATGTTCAATGATTATGAGACACTTCTTATACTAATCAATTTCTGTATCTTCGGTGTCTTAAAGTCATTAATTTATCTCTGTTATATACATCAGTAAGAAGTCACGATTTTGATGAGATGTGACTCATGAATGAGTCACGACTCATCATGTCGTGACTCTCTGATTTTACACTGCAGTTTACGTATGTTAATACCGAACGACATATATCAAACAAGCTGAAAGCCGATAACTAATATCGGTATTAATACACATGTTACGTGATATACGTAACAATGCGTAAGTTCAAGTAACTGCATATATTACATATCATACGATATCGATAACAATGCTTAAGTCTATGTAAATAGGTTACGATACGTAAGTTTAAGTAAACCGATACTTTCGGTATTCAATATTAATGTTTATTAAACCGTATCAGATATAATATATGTTTATATATATTAAAGTATATGAAATAGTAATATCACATACATTAATACATATGTACATGTTAATATATATTATATATAAGTTGATCTAGATTAATTCAACTGTATATTGATATATTCTTTCAAATGAATATATATATATATATATATATATATTCAAATGAATATATATATATATTAATGTGTGTAATAATAAATACATAAATATTAATATGTACATATATATTCATATGTTAATTATCTGAACGATGCTAGCAAATTCAACAATGTGCTATGATATGTGAAGGGCATTTCTGATTTTAGGATTATATACGGTAGAAGCAATGATCCTAGACTTATTGGTTTCATAGACTCGGATTGGGAAGCTTCATAGATACCAAATGCTCAAAAATGGATCCCTGATCCATGGGAAGAATATCAAATCCATGATATTCTCTAAATCTCCAATAAGAACAACTTAGCCATCAGCATAAGTGTAAGCAAATAATCGAATGAATCATATAAGCAAAATCTTATTTCATGAATCCACATAAGCATAAGAATAACCACAATTAAATCTTATCCACGTAAGAATATAAAAAATTAAATCTTATCCTCATGAGAACATGAATCTATATATCCATAACCAATGTACATATTCTCTCATAGAACAAGTATAATTCAACCATGAATATAGGAAGCATGTTCACATATATGCAAAAGTAAACCAATGTAATGCAACATGAGACATTACTCAATGTGAAGTAGTGCTGCTAATATAATGTATACCAATGAGAAGTATCATCCATTCATGCATACAAATACAAAAATATGCCAATATGTAGCCAAAGTAAAGTAACATACATAAGGTAAGTTAAATATCAAAAATAGCTGTGTATGATGCCACTCATACACAAATCAAGTAATTAGATGTAAATGAATCCATGACAGAAATATGTCAATGCATATAACCAAAATAAGGAAGGAGTTTATAACTTAGACAATTTGTACAAGTGAGCCCATATATAAAGCTCCCTCTCAATATGCAAGATCCTTTCAAAATACAAGGTGCTCAGATTCAGGTTCTTTCACCTCTACAATGGATGCTTGAAGGTTGTTCCTTTCAGGACAATTTACAGTTATGTGACCAAACTTTTCACATTTATAGCACTGTGTTTTAGAGAAGTTCCTCTTGAAAGGTTTCTTTTTCTTAAGGTTCCTCCCTCTTCCTTCCTTGTCCTTTGAACTTCCTTCTAGTTCAATCCTTTTATCCTTTTCCTTTCCTTGGAAATCTCTCTTCTTTTTGAACTCGCCTTTCCCTTTCTTGAAGGTTTGAGAGTATAAGACTTGTATGTCTGCCTTGAAGATTGATACTCTAGATATCAGCCTCGACTCTTCTTGAAGACAGTTTTTTTTTAACCTGTCAAGTAAAGGTAATTCAGGATAGGCACTGATTCCTTGAATGAATGCATCCCAAGCAAGTGGTAATCCATTTAGAGCTGTCACTACAAGCTCTTTGTCATCATAGGTGAATCCAATGGATGATAGTTGGTTTCTTAGCTCCGTGATCCTCATGAAGTAGGATGTAATTGATTCTCCTTGAGTCATCTTGATTCGAGAGAGATTGTTTTTAAGAGCTAGAACCCTGTTAGTGTTGTTGATCTGAAACATTCCAGTTAATGAAGTGAACATTTCATGTGCAGTCTCCAAACTGGCAATTGTAGGCACACTGTGATCTTTAACACTATCAACAATAATTCTCATTGCCTTATTGTTGTTTTTGTTCCATTCCTTCTTCTCATCCGCATCCATATTAGCTTACGGAGGATTTTAAATAATTGAGGTAATTTCCAATTCCCTTAAAATGATCAAGATCCTCATTTTCCAGGATGTATAATTAATGTCTACTTCAAGCCTATCTTCGGGTCTAATCCTAGTTGACATGATAACTTAGTTTGAAAGAGTTAGTTTGAATTCCTAGATCTAAAAATTGATTTTTTTCTCTACCTAGGTTCTAATACCATGTTAATATTTTTCAGATTTAGGGCAAGGAATATACAAACTATAGAGATCTTTCAATTAAACTAAGCACAGGAAATAAAATAAGCACAAAAGCAAATAAGATAATACCTGGAAATAACTTCTGATCTGCAACTTGAGGTACTCGAAGATAGCCCCTTCAAGTAGCCGCCTAATACATTCTTCTCAAATATGCAATTGGATCTGATTGCTCCAAGTGAGTGAATTATATGCACTATATGAGTAAGTATGATTTGCTAATCAAACCCTCGATATCATTGAAGAAATATCGCAACTCTTGAGATCATTAATGCTGGTCCAAAGTCGCACTTTAAAGGCAGCCTTAAATGTATGTTTCGAACTCCTAGAATGAAGAAGAAAATTGCAGACTTGAGATCCTTGAGGGAGAATCGCATGTTATGTTTTTGATGCCTTTCTCCTCAAGGATCGAATCATTATATATATGAGATTTTGGAGATAAACTCCACCACCTCAAGGTGGCCAACTTGGGCCCTCCCAAGTACAAATTAAATATAAACTTATTTATGCAAATCGATCAAACAATAAATAATAAATATTACTTATGTTTATTATTATTATTTATATCGTTTTACAATAATAAATATATATATCCTATATATATATACATTTATTATTATTATTATTAATACCTTTAATTAGTTCAAGATGGTTGATCTATTGCTGTAAAGGCCATAATATCAACAATGGCAATGTGTATTAGATAAAGGAAAATAGAGGGAGCAATTGTTTTTTGGCACAGAATAGTGAATATTGGTTATGACACAAGAGAATGGAACACATTAATTTCGACAACATGGAGAAGATTAGTTCTACTAATGCAGTGAGAGATTTGCCAAAGATTATCAAGCCTACTAATAAAATGTGCTAGGAATGTTAGTTGGCGAAGCATAAAAGGAATAAATTCAAGAAAAAGGAGTATTCTACCACAAAACCCTTGGATTTGATATATACAAACCTATGCAGACCTACAAGGAAAAGAGGACTAAATGGTAAAAGGTATTTTATGTTACTCATTGATGATTATTCCATTATGACATGAGTTATTTTCTTGAAAGAAAAATCAAAAGGTTTAGATAAATTTAAGGTGTTCAAGAGATTGGTTGAGAATCAAGTAGAAACAAAGATTAATTTTTTATCGTCTGATAGAGGTGATGAATTTACATCAAATAAATTTGATATATTTTGTGAAGAGCATGGTATTAGAAGACAATTGTTTGCACCTAGGATTTCATAACAAAATGGAGTTGTTGAAAGGAAGAATAGGACTATTGTTGAACTATGTATTGGAGAGATGCTATGCACATTGTTTTATCTTCTTAATAGGATACAAGTCATAGTGAATCACACAAAGACACCTTATGAGCTATGGTTTCAAAAAAATTGGAAGCAAGTGATACATCAAAAGAGATGAAAATTTGGGAAAGTTAAATGCAAAGATCAGATGAAGGAATATTTTTGGAATATTCTACAAAGAGCAAGGCTTACTAGTGTTACATCAAGAGGTTGAAGAAGAATGTGGAAAGCACAAATGTCAGAGTAAGTGAAAAATGGGATTAGGTTACTCTGGAACATGAGATTGAATTTGAAGTTCTTGTTGTTGCAGAAAAAGAAGATGCTTTGGAAGACAAAGAAGAGTTGGATGAAGAGGAAAAGGAACCTAAACAAGCACCTAAGACACCTACAAAATATGTGTAGAGGAATCATTCAAAAGATCAAATCATTTGAGACAAAGAAAAAGGAGCTCAAACAACGAGAAGACTTGCCAAGGCTAGTGAACAAGCAAATTACAACTTCTTATCTATGGTGGAACCAAAGAATTTTACAGAAGCTAGCAACTAGCAACGATGATAATTGGATGAAAGCCATGAATGAGGAGCTAAATCAGATAGAAAAGAATACGACGTGGGAGCTAGTGCCTAGACAAATGGACAAGAATGTGAGAGGAATAAAGTAGGCGTTGCAAAACAAGTTGAATAAAGATCGAGAAGTAACAAGAAACAAGGCAAGATTGGTTTGTAAAGGTTATACACAAGTTGAAGGTATAGACTTTGAGGAGAGTTTTGGTCTGGTAGCTAGAATGGAAACGATAAGGATGTTTCTTGCATTTGCAACATATAAGAGCCTTAAATTGTATAAGATGGATGTTAAGTCAACATTCTTGAATAGACAATTTGAACAAGAGATTTACATTGAACAACAAGATGGTTTTCAATTGTTGGAAGATCTAGATATGGTTTGTAGACTCAATAAGGCACATTATGGACTCAAGCAAGCTCCTAGAGCTTGGTATACAAGGTTGAGCAAGTATTTGCTATAGCAGAACTTCAAGAAAGGTACTACAAAAAGCAATCTTTATTTCAAGGTTGAAGATGATAAATTGTTGATAGTAGTTGTATATGTTGATGATATTATATTTGGTGGAGATGATGATGTATGCAAGATGTTTGCAAAAGAAATCCAGAAGGAATTTGAGATGTCAATGATTGGTGAGTTGTGTTTCTTTCGTGGTCTTCAAGTTACTCAAATGGAAGATGGTATTTTCATTTCTCAGACAAAGTATATCAAGATGTTGAAGAAGTTTGGTATGAAAAACTATAAACTAGTTGGAACCCCATGGTTATTGGTTCTCATTTGAGCAAGGATGATGAATCTTTGAAAGTGGATCAAAAGCTCTATAGATCTATGATTGGTGGATTGTTGTATTTGACTACTTCAAGACTAGATATCATGCATGTAGTCAATTTGGTTACCAAATATCAAGCTAATCCAAAGCAATCTCATGATAAGGCAGTAAAAAGGATATTCAAATATTTGAAAGGGACTACGGATTTTGGTTTATAGTATAAAAGGAATGATAATTTCTCTTTGGAAGCTTATAAAAATGTTGATTGGGCCAGGTGTGATGATGAAAAAGAAGTACAAGTAGTAGTGCAATTTTCTTGGGAGACAGATTGGTCTCTTGGTTGAGAAAGAAGCGGGATTCATTGTCATTATCTAAAGTAGAAGCATAATGTATTGCGGCAGCATCTTGTTGCACTCAAGTGATGTGGATGAAGGATCCTCAGAGATATTAAGGTGCTATATGATGAGGCAATTCCTATTATGTATGATATACAAATGCTATTACTATTTCAAAGAATCCAGTGATGCACTCAAGGACTAAACACATTTTTATTTGGTATCACTTCTTAAGAGAGAATATTGCTGAGAAGGAAGTCAAATTGGAGTATGTGTCTACAAAGGATTAGATTGCAAATATTTTCACCAAGGTATTGTCAAAGGATACTTTTGAGTATCTCTGGTAGAAGTTAGGGGCTATTGCCTCTCCTTCAAACTAGATGCATAAGAGTGGTGCATCTTTCTAGAGAGAGACTTAATATCTATATTTTGTCTCCTAGATTAATGTGGTGGCTTGTCTCAAGCAGAGTGGTGAAGGTTTTGTATTCTTGGTTGCAAGAAAGTATTGCAAAAGTATGAGATATCCCTGATAGGAGAGTGTTGCAGTTGTTAAAGATGTACTTGGAAAGGGGAGAGCTGTTTGGAGAAGTGTTTATAGGTTTTCAGCGTGGTGCCCTTTGTCTTTGATGTCAAAAGGGGAGAGGGTTACAATGAGGAGAAAAATATAGTTGGGAGAGTTACAATTTCTAATTAGTGGTACAATAGTTGAAAATCTCGCACTTGGCAACTTATTGCCAAGGGCCAAAAAAATATCATCAAAAAATCAATGATTACTAGACAACTTCTCAGCCAAAAAATAGACAACTTAAAAATTGCTTAAATTTAATTAGAAATGCATTTTTTTTTACAAAATTCAATAAGAAGATGCATCTAATGAGTCAGTAAATGAGTAAACAAAAGATACAAGCTGATTCTACACATATTTAAATGCGAATTGGGTAACAAATGGCATCCTCATGTGGAATGTTGATGGCTGGTAGCCTAATAGTCTGAAGAAAAATAAAAATAGCAAATTGTCTTTGTAGAACTATAAGTAAATACAACATCAAAACAGTTTACATCTTCCCATCTCTAGTAAAAACTAGGGGAGAGGTAGAGGATCTAGTCTTTGGAGTCCACTATGGTTGTGCCTCCTCGCTCGACACTACTTGTTGTGGCTTGACCTCCATCCTAGAAAAAATGGCGTTAAATCTTGTTCATTAGACTTTAAAGCAATTTAGAGTACTTAGGAAATGCCATTATTGAGTTTCTACAAGCCTCGATGTAACAAAAAGAAGATAAAACAATGTTCCACCACCCATCTAGGACAGGGGGACAAGGGGCATCGGGACAAGGGGAACTCAGTAAAGTGAGTATAAAAAACATCAACTTGATTCAAAGTGATTTCCCCATTAATTTTTTCTTTTGTTTTTAAATTTGAAAGCGGGGGTCTCAGGGCGGCAACCCCCAATGGGGTCAAGGGGCAACGCCCCTTGTAGGGTCAAGGGACAGCACCCCTGCCGCCAAGCACATTTTCCCTCTTGTGCGGCCTTTGGATTCTTCATTTTTGAAGCATTTTTCTTCCAAAATCGATGTGTTTGAACTTCCTTGGAAATCCTCCTCATATCCAATCCAAATCAACCTAAATCCTTGCAATACCTTGGAAGGTTTTTTTTGGCTTGGATAGAAAAATACAATTGATGAAACGCAAAATGACCTTTTTACTTGACACCAAACTCTGTTACACAGCTACACACAAAAATTCAAAGGATCCAACCCTTCGTTCTTGCAAGATATATAATGGAAATTGGTCCCATTTTGACATCATCATCAATTACTTCTTATTACTTACTCATCCTATCTGGATTGCTCAAGTGAGTATTAGCCTTTGGCAATTTAGGTTGCATATAATTAAGGAGAGAAATCAGGAAGAGCACCATCATTGGATAAGTCTATAGTTCAGATCAGACATAGCAATATTATCACTATTAGAAATGCTGAAGACAAATCACATACATTTAAAGTACAGATCAGAAACAGCAATAACATTGCTATATGCAATATTGAATATACTTGCATACTTGTATATACAAATCAGAAATAGCAATAACATCCCTGTAAGGCTGTAAGCGATAGTGAATATATTTGCATGCTTATAAAGATAGATTAGGAGCAGCAAGACACCTCATACCTATAAGTGATAGAAGCAGATTGAAGCATACTTCTCAGTGCCATATCAGAGATAGCTATCAATAACATTGATTGCACAATTCATATTGTATAGCAGCAGCGCAGATCAGATATATAAATCAAAGATCATCCTTGCATACATCTAATCGATATACCAGAGTTAGCAGTGATACTTTATCTTATATATCATAAAACATCATATTATAAGTGAATTCATAATCTATCATTCTTGCAATTAAGTAACATCAATTATCATCATGTAGTTACAGACGTGTCCGAAAGAAGGCTAATAGTTCTATTCATGGATGGACTAATGAATACATTGAGAGGATGGGTAAAGGCTGTCAAGTGTAACACATTGCAAGAAGCCATCAAGAAATCTAGGGATATGGATTCAGGGACAATGAAAAACAAAGCTCCATCTAAAGAACCATCCAAACCCAAGGATCAAACCAATCCACCCTTTTCAAGAGATATGCCATGGAGGAACAAGTTGGATGAAGAGACCCGGCAAGACTTGAGAAGAAGAAAATTCAGAGTAGCCTCAATTGGCATGGCCCATGAGCGATGGTGAGGAGGTTGGCAACCCAAGATTACAAGGGTAAAGTTGATATTGTTATAGAAATAGCTGCATAGGAATTATCTGTGAATAGAAATGCTATTGTATGTAGAGAACAGACGGCATACAGCCTGTAATGTCTCCGTTTTTCAGGCTCCTTGGATTAGCCTATCATGTGACCCTCGTAGGCTAATGAGGATGGACAGAGGGTCTCTTTCAATGGGCATCTACTTCAAGATTCAGTATGCTTTGGTTTGGCTTTTGTTTGGCGTCATTCGGACTTCATTTGCTATAGTTTTGCCATGTTTACTATTTATAGTAAGTCTGATGTTGTTTGAGAACGACCCTTTCTATTTTT
This sequence comes from Chamaecyparis obtusa, assembly GCA_027943335.1. Lineage (NCBI taxonomy): Eukaryota > Viridiplantae > Streptophyta > Pinopsida > Cupressales > Cupressaceae > Chamaecyparis > Chamaecyparis obtusa. The sequence goes on along the minus strand of BSBK01001179.1, from coordinate 4,035,458 downwards.
GGAAAGTGCATTTGGTCACATGGGGAAATAATAGGTGTGACTCCTGTTTCACACGGCATATTAAAAGGATAAGTATTTTGGGAGTTATTATTATTTTGGTCGCCAAATTATTATTAAATCATTAAATGGCTTATTATAAAGTTATAATTTAACTTTATAATTTCACTTAAGTTGAGGGTTGAGTCATCATGGGAAAGGGGCCATTTATTTTATTAATTCATGGAAGCCTAAGCCAAGGTATTAATTTAAAGTATTGGAGTAAATGAATTATTAAAAGGAGAAGTATATCTTTTTATCCCACATTGGTAAGAATTGTGTTTGAGCTCTCATAAGAAAGAATAAAAAGGGACTTGAGAGCTCATGCTAAGATATCCATTGATCATTTGATAAAATTTGGTTGTGAAGAAGATGGCTAGCGTTTGAGGACTGATTCCTCTCTTTTGGCAATTTGAATCATCACTGATTGATGGTGAATTTCACAAACTGAATTCTAAAAATTTATACTGAATCTGTGAATGTAAATTTTGGTGCTAAGGTATACCAAATTTGAGAAGGATTAAGCATTTACAGTTGAGACTGAGAGGTTCATTCATTGTTTGGGAGGCTGTTTTATCTTCCTGATAGGCTGTAATATCATTCTGGAAATTGAGTATGAAGGCTGCCGTACAACTACAGGCAAGGATTGTATGGAATTTATGATGGTTGTCGTACCGTACGGACTGTAGGGAATTCATTTTTATTTTCTGGTGATGTGTCTTTCTTGGCATGAAGATTATTGGTTGTGGGCTGAGTTACATGTGGAGGCCATAGTGGATAGCAAGGGGGCTAGCCGCCACAGACAAGGAGTCTATTCCATAGCTAGCGTCAATCTCCAGGCAGGCTGCATTTTAATTTGCTGCAGTTTCATTTGTGTTTAAGGTGCCTTGTATTTACTTGTTATGATTGTTATTGTTATTATAATAACAATTTGATTTAATTTTGATTTAAAAGAGCAAACAAGAGCATTTGGAAATTGAATAGTTGTTGTTGTTGTCAAGTGGTGATTAAAAGTTTATGAAAATTTAATATGTTTTGGAAACACACACAAACAAAACAATTGCAATTTATCTAGAAAAGTCAAATTGTTATTAAGAGCCAGTAGGGCTCTTCATAGTGGTATCAGAGCATGTTTCTTGCCATCTTGTGGGGAATGAATTCTTTTATATTCTGATGATATTTTAAAAGTGATCAACACTCTCTCTTTTCCTAGCTATGGACAAATACAGGAGGCCTAGTTCTGAAAGTCGGCGTAGCAGTATGGGAAAAATAGAGGAAATAAATGCCTTAGTGGAAAGCATGGAAAGACTTAGGCTGCATCAGCAGAGATTGGCGGAGAGTTTGTCGGATCCAGTGATAGTAGACAGGGCCGCGAGGTATATGGTCTCTGCTTTTAGGAGGCCGACATCGAGATTACAGGAAAGAAAACTTGAGTTTTCCCCGATAGTTGCCCTTGATGCAGATGTACCCATATTTAGTACGGCACCTGCTAGTCCTATCTGCAGTGTTAATGATAGATTTATTTCACAGGAACATGTGGATGTTTCAGTCCCATTGGTTGACAGCAACGCTGAGCATCAACAGGTTGAGGCTCCCAGAGTAGTCGCTACGGTTTGTACAGAGGTAGCTGATGCTGTAGTTATCACTGAGTGTTCAGACTCTTCCGTGGCGGGAGTTTTTATTGGAGATTTTTATGTAAGCTATAGTAGTGTTGCTCCAGTACAGGAGGCAGTTGCTTCCTCATATGGGACCGATGCATGTATGGAGTCTCTTAGCTGTGATGTTGGTGATCTGGGCATTACAGCGGAGTCAGTTGATGCCGGTTCATGCTCTAGCATTATTGGTGCACAGCCTGACATTGAGTCATGTGTGCAGAGTCAGGTAACAACAGTTGAGATTTTAGTAGGAGATGTGGATGTAGATAGTATAGACACATCTGATGATACTTTTGAGGATGCTGTGAGCTGCATTGGGGATGACACCCCTTGTGAGATGTTGGGTGATGACTGCGAGGAGTGTATGAGCTCTGACAACTCTGGGGTTTATGATAGCAGTCGCAGTGTGGAATCAGTGTAGGAGATGGTGGTCTTTTCCTGTATTGAGTATGTGAGCATGGAGCTATCCAGTGATGACACTCATGATGGGAGTGTTGCAGTTGAGTCGGATGACATAGATTCATGCCACAGTGTATTTGATTTACATGATGACATTGAGTCATGTATGCAGCCAGAGTTAGCTGAGTCGCGGATAGACGATGTGGACACTAGCATCATAGATATCTCTGATGTTGAGAGTGAGGATGATGGGTGCTGCAGTGTTTCTGGTTTTTTATATCAGACTTTGGGTGTGGACTTAGCTTTGTCATACGGTGGTGGTGGGTTCCAGGATTCTTTGTTACAGGGACTCACGGATGAGGATGGGCAAGCATATGAGTGGCAAGAGTTTGTTACAGCCAAGGCTTCCACTTTTAGAGAGGGGGTTACTTCTTTGGTGACTCATGAGGATGATTCTTCTTACAGCGAGACATGTTTGATTTATCAGACCTTGGGGGAGGACTCTAAGTTGTTAATGAGTGAGGATGGATCCCTGGATCTGGATTGTCAGGTGGTTGTAGAAGATGAGGTAGCTGGAGATTGTGTTGAGTCGGATTCAGTAGCAGCTTCCTCTAGGATAGATGAGGATGAGTCTGATGTCTGTACTCAGTTCGTAGATGTGTACTCCGATGAAAGTACATAGAGTTTCGGTGATCTTGAGGGGAGTTTGTTGGATGCAGCTTCCTTCCATAGTGTGGGCAGTGCAGTTGAGATTGTACATAGAAGGCCCGTTGTACAGAGTCATCATGTGACTAGCCAGTTGAGAGTTGGTGAGAGAGATATTACTTCTACTCTCGAGCATTTTGATGTCGCTCATCAGCTGTTGGTTGTTTATGATTGGGGTGCTCCTATGACAGATGAGCACAGGGGTGGTTACCTTTCCTTGACAGAGATCCATTCTTTGCGTGAGGTTGTCAGGATTTTGAAACATGATTATTTACAGATGGTAGCCGACAGAGATCATCTAGTTGAGTGGGGGAGTACAGCATATGAGGCACTGATGGACAGAGAGGAGGAGGTGAGTGAGCTTACTCAGGAGCTCACAACGACTTCTGAGGCTTTAGAGGGCACTCAGTGGGCTCTTTAGGAGTAGCAATTTCAGTTAGAGGAGGTGATCGTGGAGTTGGAGCATGTACGGTCCACACCAGCCCCAGATCTAGTTCGATTGCACATTGAGGTGGTTGGTGGTGAGTTTGCTTCTACGGTTGGGGATGAGCGACATGATGATGTGGCAAACACATCTGTTCAAGATGTGGATGTAGTAGGTACGGATGAGTTAAGAGTATCAATGGAATCAAGCTCTCATGTTGATTTGCTTCTTTTTGCTGGAAGTGAATCTATTTCTTCATCTCATATAGCTGATAGCATTGGACAGTTGGTAGTGCAACATTTTCAGAGGGATCAGTTGTGGGTTGCAGGGGAGCAAGTTGACACTTCCACGTATAATTTCTACTGCACCGAGTCATTCATGGAGTATTTACTTGAGAGTGCAGATGTGCGAGAGGATTCATACAGAGTGTCTGAGGGTACTCTCATCCGAGGCTCTTGTGCTATTCGGAGGTTGGTAGGGAAGATTGTAGAGACTCTATCTATTATGCTTCCCCACGGGGATTTCAAGGTTGAGTTTGCTGAGAGGGTTGCTCAGGCTCCTACCCAGCCTACAGTTATGCGGAGTCAGAGATTGGAGCCATCTCCTGATTCCCAGTTTGGTAATGATGAGCCATTGACGGAGATTGGGGCTTTCTACTGGCATTATACGGTGGGGTATGCTCATCATTTTTTTTTTGACCCATGGGTTGAGGATTTGGTCTCACGCAAGTGTAGATTGGCTCCAGTTTCTTACCATCCATTATGGGATGGATTAACACCATCTTTTGCAGATGGAATTGGTAGTTGCAAGTTACACAACTTGCAGTATCGACACACCGAGGATAGTTTATCAGAGATTGGATTTGGTGGCAGTGACTTAGGTACCTATGGTTGTTGTCATATCCACAGTGCGATTGGGTGTGGGTGTCAGTTACACAGGGACTTGAGTTTTGACAAATTTGATGTTTCAATTGGGTTGAGTTCCGCTGAGTGGTTTCTTCCATCGACATCTACAGTTGATCTTCAGATGATGTTGTCAGTGATGTCAGTTGTTTGGGTGTTGAGTGCAGTTTCTCAGTTGTTGATTTTTGTACTGTTGATGCCAATGATTTCTTCACAGGAGTATGGTGATGATTGGGACATTACTCATGACCATCCTTGGGATCCGGGTGGACTGTGATGTTGCTTGTTTTTCCTGATTGCTTGAGGACAAGCAATCTTGGGAAGGGAGGACTGTAATGTCCCCGTTTTTCAGGTTCTTGGGATTAGCCTATCATGTGACCTTCGTAGGCTAATGAGGATGGACAGAGGGTCTCTTTCAATGGGCATCTACTTCAAGATTCAGTATGCTTTGGTTTGGCGTCATTCGGACTTCATTTGCTATAGTTTTGCCACGTTTACTATTTATAGTAAGTCTGATGTTGTTTGAGAATGACCCTTTCTATTTTTGGAAAGTGCATTTGGTCACATGGGGAAATAATAGGTGTGACTCCTGTTTCAGACAACATATTAAAAGGATAAGTATTTTGGGAGTTATTATTATTTTGGTGGCCAAATTATTATTAAATCATTAAATGGCTTATTATAAAGTTATAATTTAACTTTATAATTTCACTTAAGTTGAGGGTTGAGTCATCATGGGAAGGGGCCATTTATTTTATTAATTCATGGAAACCTAAGTCAAGGTATTAATTTAAAGTATTGGAGTAAATGAATTATTAAAAGGAAAAGTATATCTTTTTATCCCACATTGGTAAGAATTGTGTTTGAGCTCTCACAAGAAAGAATAAAAAGGGACTTGAGAGCTCATTCTAAGATATCCATTGATCATTTGATAAAATTTGGTTGTGAAGAAGATGGCTAGGGTTTGAGGACTGATTCCTCTCTTTTGGCAATTTGAATCATCACTGATTGATGGTGAATTTTGCAAACTGAATTCTAGAAATTTATACTAAATCTATGAATGTAAATTTTGGTGCTGAGGTATACCAAATTTGAGAAGGATTAAGCATTTACAGTTGAGATTGAGAGGTTCATTCATTGTCTGGGAGGCTGTTTTTCTTCCTGACGGGCTGTAATATCATTCTGGAAATTGAGTATGAAGGTTGCCGTACAACTACAGGCAAGGATCGTACGGAATTTATGATGGCTGTTGTACCATACGGATTGCAAGGAATTCATTTTTATTTGCTGGTGATGTGTCTTTCTTGGCATGAAGATTGTTGGTTGTGGGCTGAGTTACATGTGGAGGCCATAGTGGATAGCAAGGGGGCTAGCTGCCATAGACAAGGAGTCTATTCCATAGCTGGCGTCAATCTCCAGGCAGGCTGCATTTTAATTTGCTGCAGTTTAATTTGTGTTTAAGGTGCCTTGTATTTACTTGTTATGATTGTTATTGTTATTACAATAACAATTTGATTTAATTTTGATTTAAAAGAGCAAACGAGAGCATTTGGAAATTGAATGGTTGTTGTTGTTGTCAAGTGGTGATTAAAAGTTTATGAAAATTTAATATGTTTTGGAAACACACACAAACAAAACAATTGCAATTTATCTAGAAAAGTCAAATTGTTATTAAGAGCCAGCAGGGCTCTTCACACAGCCATTTAAAGTAAAACATAGAATGCAAACAACCTTCGAGGATTTTGAAACTTTCCCTCAGACATTTTGGTTTATGCCCTTCATTCTTGGAGCAGCCTTATCATGTAAATTTTTGACAGTTTAATATATGGGTACGTCCCCCCAAAAACATTTATCTAGCCAAAAATAAAATAACCTCCCAAAAAATCCATCCCAGAAATGCATCCCTCCCTTCCCTGCCATCCCCATCCCCATCCCAGATACTTGGTGTCAATTTATGAAAGTCATCACTTTGAGGAAAAAGTTTGGCAGGACAGTCTAAACAAAATATGGGCAGTGATGTTATTCCCAGAGGTTCCTTATGTCTATTTCCAAAGATCTTTCTAGATGATGAGACTCCAAAGAGAAGGAATGGAAAACCAATGACTAATGATACATAAGGAATAATACCTGCAAATCTCAGAACAGGTGCAACAACAACACTCACATTTCCTTCTTTTTTGTTTGCAAACCTTAAATCAATCTCTGTGCCACCAAGATCTGCAATTGAAACAGGGACCTGTAATACATTATGGTTTAGCATAGTATGTCCAGAACATAAAGAAACTTTTTCATTTGTAAAGTAGCATCATATGTAGTTTGAAATTTTTTAACATAACAAGTACAATAAACTGCTATAAGTAACCAAGGAAAAGAAATTGCTCTCAGAATGATATTCACATAATCATTCAAATTATATACTGTAATTTAGATACACAGTAGAATTACCTCCTCCCAATCTGGAGGAACTGTAAACGTATATGGAATTATTGGACTCCAGCCAACACCATGACCTCCCGACTTTGCCTCTGGTCTGTGATATGTCCTCATGCCTGTTCAGTGTTCAGTGATAATTATCTTTCTTTTAGAATGAACAATCAACCCATGAAAAAATGGATGCTTCATTAAAAATTCTGACTACAATTATATTTAATCAAAATCCTTGTTCTTAGGCATTTATCAGGAAAGTGATTCTTTTCTTGTTCAACTTCACACTTATTTTCCATACTGGCTGAACCCACTTAGTTGGCTACTCTATAAAATCTACTATGCAGGATTATTGTTTTTTTTCCATTACTTGTATGCAAGATATCTATATAAGAACAAGCTGATGCCTGCAAAATATTATCAGCTTACTGTAATTACAATGCTTGGACTATTCTCTCATTTGCATCATCTAATGAAAATAAAAGAGTTTCACACTCAATATGTGTCATGACATACAAAACAAAGTATATGCGTAAACATGGACATCTTCATCTGTAGATTATTGTTTTCATGTTTCTATGTACAGGCCTACGTCAGAAGCGTATTGTGGGGAACAGGTGCATATATGGTTTGGGAAAATGTTGAGAGCCCATATCATAGGACCAAATCCAGCGAGGTTAGCATCTAATGAAAGTTGTCCCGGCTCTGTTATGTCATTATGAGTTTTAAAATCCTCTGGTGCAGCCAGAGTCAAAAGTACAGTACGCTGAGAATAAGAATACACTTTACTTAGAGTGGATTATTAAAGAAGATTTAGAGTGTTACTTCTACTTAGACTGATTTATTAAAGAAGATTTAGAGTGTTACTTCTAATATGCTTGAGCAATGGTTAGCATGGAATATCAGTAAAACATAAAAACCATTTTGGGCTGTGCCACATGGGAAAAGAGAGTTATTTCAACTTTATTTCATTTGAAATCACAAAATCAGCTTTTTTCCCTCTATTTTTGTTAAATCTGATTTATTATTTTCATTTGTCAAGTCAATCTCAATAACAAGTAATGCTATAATGATCACAATAGACTTATATGTTCCCATTCATTCTCTGGGCATCTCATGCTTTATTTAAGTTCGTTTTGTGCATTTGTGTAATTATGTTATTTGACTAGTTTTTGCCAAGTCCCAAGTACGAGTCAAAATTTTGGGCTGCAAAGTATTTGCTGAGTCCAGGTTTTTAAATTATGATAAAAATAATACTCTTTCAAAAATGACCAAGATTTTTGTTAGAATATGAAAACCTGTCGGGCTCAATTTTAGTGGCATGTCATAGCTGGCTTCTTGGGACAAGTAATATTTTATTTTGCAATTTGAAATATATGTGGACAAGTCAGCCTTAGGAGAAGGAAGTCTGTCTTTCCCTCCTAAGAGGCCTATTTTATCAAGGTGTCCTTGCCTTTTTTCTCATTTCTTTATTCAACTGAGGTTCTTCAATTCTGAAGTTGTTTAATGTCTTTAGACACTTTCAATATCTCTATTTATTGCGCTTTGGATGATGTATTGCTTTCTTGCTTTGAGGAGATGCTTGTTGATCTAATGAAAAATGCTTGGTGATTTTAGTAAAGTGGTATCAATGACAAGCATTAGAGCACTGGTTAAAAGGCTACCATGCTTTACAGGAGCTACTACAAACTCAAGAAGTGAAGATTGCATGACAAAGGAGTATCCCATGATATTGGAGACATGGTCAGGCCAAGTTCTGAAATTTTCAGACTGTGGAAGACTCCAAAGAGGGCCACTTTTGTCATCCCAAGCTAGAGATTTTTTGGACAAGAGAAGCTTAACAAACCAAATGTCGTCTACACATTGAATTCTCAAGATATAACAACTCCAAGGTGTTTCTCTCAAAAATTCGAGGAGTAGGAAGTGGTCAGTTGATCCAACTGGTGAAGTTTTCTGAAATTCAATTATTTTAATTATTATTTTTTGGAGAGAAAGTTTGCAATTTTTTTTTAAGGCCATAACAAGAAAATGAAGTTGCTTTTTTATATTGTTGGAAAGCTCTTTCTGAGATCTACCACATGGAAAAAAGAAAGAACGTTTTGGTTGTAGGAGCAGATTGTGCAAATAAGAGGGAGAAGGGGTTGAGCAACTTTTTCCAAGGAAGAGCAAGAATGTCTTTGAGGATTGAAAGAAAATCAGATTGTGTGAATAAGATGGAGAAGGGTTTTCTTTCTCAACCCCTAATTGAGACCAACTATCAAGCTTGGGCTCAAGGGATGAAGTTTTCTTTGATGGCAGAAGGTCTATGGAGAGTTCTAGATGTATCTAAAGTTGAGCCAGATGATGATAGGAGAGTTTTGGAATACATCAAGTGGAAGCACAAAGCTAGAGTGATGATTGTAAGGAATGTGGTGGTTGAGCTTCAATTTTAGGTGGTCAACAAGGAGTTTCCAAGGGACGTGTGAGATATGCTAGGGAAGATCTTCAATACACCTAATGGTAGCCCGGCATACAAGCTTCAAACCAAGTTAATTGAACTTGATCCTAGAGAGATTGATAAGACTGAGAATTATCTGTTAGTGATCAAAGACATTCAGCGTTTGTTAGGTGAATGCAGAGAGAACTGTTAAAATAAGGAATAGCAACAAATAGACATTGTGATAGAAAGTCTCAATTCACCCTATGAGCCTATTCTCTCTTCCTTCATTTCAAACAAAATGATGTTCAAATCTCAAAGTGAGTGGGTTCTTGGTTTTGGTTGTACACATTATGTCTGATAATGCTTCTTTTTTCTCATCACTTAGCTCCCCAAAGTAGAATAAGGTTTTTATTGCAAATTCCAAAGATGTTTGGCATGATGTTCATCATGTTCTTGATTTAGGGATGAATATGCTATTTGTACATCCAATAGCACAAGAAGGCAATAAGAAAAACCCCTAGGAAAATTAGAAGTTGCAGGGAAAGAGCAATTAGTAGAGTTAAATATGACTCGAGAAGCTTTATAGTGTAATATGAATCATCGCAAAATGTTTTGAAGACAGAAAGAAAAAATTGTTCAGCAAGACTTAGCAACAAATAGGCAGTTAGCAACATACAATGTATCATTAGAGAGATTCATAGTGACTCCAAGGTTGATTTGGGATCCTTGTATCTCATACAAAGACTCACTCAAGAGAAGAAATTTTAATTTTTTTTTTGGAATATACTAGTTTGTGATTGCTTGAGGACAAGCAAACTTGGGAAAGGTGGACTATAATGTCCCTGGTTTTAAAATTAACTCAAGATAAACCCAAACACTGTAATAAAATATTATATAACTATAATAATTATAAGAAAGAGGTCCTAAAGTAAAATTAAAATATCAAATAACAAAATTAAAATATCGAAATATAAAAGATAATATATTTATAAGCTAAGTTACCGGTTCAAGTTCAGTTCTAAGTTCGGGTACGAAAAACCAGTTCGCAAGTACATCAAAATTTTGAAAAGGGGTTTGGGTTTGTTTGGGTTCGTTAGTACAAAAACATGTAAAAATTATATATATATATATATATATATATACATACTTATGAAGCCTAGAAGCATGAGTTAAAATTAGAATGTCACATAGTATCATAAAAATATTTAAACAACAAAAACACCATAAACTTGTAATCATAGCATCATGAATCGTGATCATACCATGATATACTTCAAGTTCAACATCAAAGATTCAAAACATTAAAATTAAATTATAGCATCAAGTTCAAGTATCATTCTTTCAAGTTCAACTAATGGATTAAAAATTTATTAATATTCTTCTTCATCTTCTTCATCTTCATCTTCTTCGGCATTAGTTGACTCAGCAATAGAGCTAAGGCCAATGGGATCAACAATAGCAATAATAGTATTGGCATCAAAATCTTCAAATTCATCAAGTGCAAGCCGAGAAGTAGAAGCATCCAAGTCCACAAGCTCTGCATTTACATCTTACCTCTTTGTCTCCCCTTCTTTGTATTCTTTACTCTTGTGTGAGACAAGACGCAAGTTGTAATGAACAAAAACCAAGTTCTCTGCTCTTTTTGATAGCAACCTATTGCGCTTCACTAAGTGGATGAAAGAATATGTGCTCCAATTTCTTTTTGATGCAGATGAACTAGCAACCTGTGAAGACAAGACAAGGTAAACAATTAAAATAAAATTATTAATCTTATCAAATAAAAATTACTTATTAGTCATGAAGATAAAGTAAGCTAATTTTTTTAAATAAACTTACTTGTGATATAATTTTGATTGCAAGGGGCTGGAATGTTTTGAATCTTTGGCCATGGAGTTACCACCAACTATGAGCATCCTTCCTAAACCGATGACAAAGAGCATCATTACTTAGACCTCTTGCATTCACAAACTCTATGAACTCATCTGTAATCACATCTCGCATATCATCATAAGGAAAGAGTCTTTCAAATGCTGCCTTGTACCCATCAAACACTTCTACATCTCTATAAGGTGGCAGCCTTCTTGGTTTATCAGTAAATTGGGTGCTATAGTATTTGGGCGTCAATGCATAGGCAAACAAATGTAGAAGAGTGGTCATTTTGTTCCATCGTTCTACAACAATTGCTTGCAATTGTTTGAAGGTCTCTTGGGGATTTTGCTCTTTTTCATTTACAATTTGCTTGATCTTCTCAAGCATTTAGTCTATGCCATCATAGATCTCTCCAGGGCAAGGCCTATCCATGTCAGTGTACCTAAGCACGCTCATAATGGGCTCAATGATCTTAATGAGATATTTCACACGTTCCCACCATGAGTCATCCAATATTCTTTGCTTTATTTTGGCTGCCCTCTCATTTTTGCTTTGCCTCCATATAGCCCAATTGTTGTTGATTACCATATTGCAAAGTGCCTCTTTCACTTGCACAAGTCGTCTCAAAACGATTAAATTTGATGCAAAACGAGTCTCAACAACTTGTAACATAGATTAGAGAAAAAAAATGAAACTATTAGATACATACTTTATAAAAGAATACACATTACACAATCAAAAAATGAAAATCAGAAATTGTAAGATAATAATTTAAAAAAAAAATTAAATTAATAACTTCAGTTCAAGTTCACTTACCTTCAGTAACCCCAAATGTGAGAACATTCTAAACATTCCTTGAGTAATGTGATGGTTTCTGATGAACATCTGGATGTCCTCAGCCTCTGCATACACCTCTTTGATCCACTCAATTGTGTTCCCAATCTTTTGTAGCATAAGATTGAGTGAATAGACCACACAAGGTGTCCAAAAGATATGTTGATATCGCTCTTCAACCAACAAACCAGCAGCTTTGTAAGAACCCTGCCCAAGTTCTAACTTTGCCAAACTACTAATTTGCCATGCAAATTATATATATAACTGATTTTTGGAATAAATAAGCATTTCCTTGAATTTTTAAAAAGTGTTGCCAGGCAAGATAATAACTTTGCATAAAAAAGAAATTATGAAACTAATTTCCGAAGCATTGAACCAAATGTTTTTATTATTGAGAGAAATCATATACAATGCAAGAGGAAATTATTTATATTCTGAAATCAAATTGCAGCTAATTAGGAACCTGACATCAAATCACTTCACCTTGAATTTGCTAAGTAACATCTCTAAATTATTTGCAAATCCCTCTAAACCTTGTCTACTACCTATAGATGATTGACGGCTGTCTATAATTCCAAACGCAAACCTTTAAGGGCTACGATTTGCATCCAAATCGTCCTCCAGACTTTGTTATTAAATGCTGAAACAAAAAAACAAGAACTTCCTCTCAAATTGATCACCATATAAGCTCAAATGATGGTTCTCAATTAAACCACCTCCAACACAATTCATTGGCCGACTGAACACCAATTCAAAGCACAAATGCTGATAAGAATTCTCAATTCTTTCAGACTAAAAAATGTTGAAACCCTTGGTTCCAAACAACAACACCAAATCACCAAATAATATCAAAATGCGTCAAGAATGAATGAAATGAAATCCGAATCCCCTTTTATAATATTCAATTTCCATTTGTCTTCATCTCCTTTAATTTACTTTAATTTCATTTCTCATAAAGCAACTTTATGTTATAATTTAAAGTTGACAAAATTTAAAGTCACTTTATTAATTAAACTCCCCCATTGCTCCAAAATTAACCTTTCCACTGATATAATAGTATCTTGATACACAAGGTTCATATTTCATGTGCCCATGATTTAAAACTTCTCATCCCAATTCCAATGAGCTACAACACTAAGGTGCCCATTAAACAATTTCAATTAAAATAGCAACCTTAGTAAATATAATTAAATTATAACCAATAGTGCACCCAACTTGCGAAAATGACCTAAGTTCCTAACAACACCGGAATCGAAAATATGATAGCATAGGAATGATCCCAACGATAAAAGATAATGAATGATCCTGACTTGGCGACTTACTAAAAATAGAAACTCCCTCCAAGAATCTTGGAGCCCAAACCAAAAGTCGAAAATAACATCTAAAAGCATCATATAACTCCTCTAAATCATCTGAGCTCATTGGAATCATCCGTTGACTTACTATAAATAGTAAGTCCCCTCAAAACGGAGCCAAAACTTACAATTGTCCACTAGAGAGCCAAATAACTCCACAACAAGGTCCTCTAATCACCACTATTAGCCTACAAGGACCCAATGATAGGCTAAATCCATTAACTCTGATGCAACTAAAAAATGGGGACATTACAGTCTACCCTCCCTAAAATTGCTTGTCCCCAAGCAATCTCCACTGCAAGGAAACTCAATTGAACTGGAAATCCAAAGGAAGATTGGGAAATGTTCCACGCTGAAACACAACTGTTGAAGCACCAGAATAACCAACACTGCGCAGAAGTGAACAACAATCCATCTGTCCAACTCTGCACTCTGAAACTGTGCATCTAACCAAACCTTGTACATGAAAATCATAAATGAAACTGCAAATAATCCACACCATGTACATACTGCAAAACTCCCTAGCAAATTCAAGTTGGAATCCCGACGCACATAAAGGATTCCACAACACATTGAAGAGTTTCCAATAAAGTATGTCGGGATCCCAAATCTTGAATCCATGCCAGCCAAGGTAAATAACCGATGGCATCACCTATGCCAACATGACCCCGACATCATCATGTTGCAGAAGGTGAAACAATCCGTTGAGAGCCATCCAGCCTGTAGTGCTAATCTTGTCTCCACCTGGATCCCAGTATAGATGAGGCTCACATCCATCCATCACAAGAAAGAAAGGATATCTAGCAACATCTAATAGACCAAATCTCCCTGTACACTCTACCAATCCCCCATGAGTGTGAAATCCAATTGTACTGCAGGGAAGGAACTCCCAAGGGTGTCTGTATTATAGCCAAGATACCCATCCTCTGTGAAACCGTCATGGATGTACTAACTCTGCAAGTAGCCTCTTGCCAACTTGCAACAACTAACTCCATCCACTGAAGATGGCACATACCCATCCCATCAAGGATGGTACAACCTTTGAATTGATCCACACTGATGTATAATGAAATTCTCTGTGTGTGGATTAGAAAAGTAGTGATGAGTACTCCTCCCTATGCAGTCACGATAAAAAGCTCCCACCTCGATCAAGCACTAACTGTCATAGCTTTGGATATAATCTCTGTCATTTGGCTCATCACCAACAACATCTACAGTGGATGTAACCACATGAGAACCTGATGCAACATATGGTTCCTTGCTACTCTCTACAGATGCAGTCATCCCAACTGTATCATCTTCACCTGTAACTGTGATAAGTGTGGCCACATCCACAACCTACTCACAACCATAGCCCGTGGATATCAAATCATCACCAACTGTCTCTGTCGGAAACTGTAATGCAATTGCAGATGGTGAAGACTGTTCTCGGCTCAAATCCACAGTAACCTCGTCTAGTCGTGACTATGACTCCTGAAGAGCCAACTGGGCTCTCTCGAATGAATCTATAGTCACCTCTAGCTCATGAGTAAGCTCATCTACCTCATCCTCTTTTCCCCTCAACTCATCATAACAAGTGCAACCCCACTCGAGAAGATAGTCTCTATCAGCTGATAACTGCAAATAATTTTGTTTCATTATTCTGATGGCTTCTCGGAGTGTATGAACCTCTGTGAGAGGAAAACTACCATCATAGTGCTCATTATCGCAGGAGTGCTCCAACCATAGGTGGCTAACATCTAACAAGCAACGTCAAAGTGCTCAATGGTTGTGGCAATCTGACTGTCATTCAACTTTAATTGCCCAACCAACTGGTGTCTCTGGAATTCATGGCACTCATGCAAGCTCTCAGAATCAAAATCCACACTATGAAAGGATGTTGTATCCACAATGCTCACCTTGTGATCAACATCATGTGTGCTATCATTAGCGCACACATCATCAACCAAGGTATTGCTGCTAAGCACCTCAACAAATGACTCGTCTGATAAAGTGGAAGCTGTTGGTTTGACAATCTCTTTGCACCCTTCTGTTTCCCATGTAACTGTAAGTCCCTGCAAGTTACGATCCAGGGACCTATTACCAATAGATGAATTCTCTTAATCATTTTCCCAGGTCTGGTTTATAAAGTCAGATTTTTTGTGACCTACATCTGCATCACATATCTCATTTCTAACACCCAAAACTTGAGTGTCTTCATGTGGCAACAAACTAGAAGCATGTTCTTTAAGTGAAATAGCTGCTACCTCATGATAATGCAAAGAGTTCAAACTGTTGTTGCAAAAAACTGAATTTTTGTTGTTATCCTCAAACCTCTCCGCATACTCGAAGAACTCCTTCCAGATTTCACTCTTAAGTTGTTTGTTATACCAAACTGATTCAATGGGTTTCCTTGAAGGAGTGTCAAATAAACCTTGCTCTATCTTTTCCCCATACTTCCCTCGAATATATTTCACTATATTAGGTTCTAACTTCGCCAGACTACTAATTTGCCATGCCAATTATATATATAACTGATTTTTGAAATAAATAAGCATTTCCTTGAATTTTTAAAAAGTGTTGCCAGGCAAGATAATAACTTTGCACAAAAAAAGAAATTATGAAACTAATTTCTGAAGCATTGAACTAGATGCTTTTATTATTGGGAGAAATCATATACAATGCAAGAGGAAATTATTTATATTTTGAAATCAAATTGCATCTAATTAGGAACTTGGCATCAAATCACTTCACCTTGAATTTTCTAAGTAACATCTTTGAATTATTTGCAAATCCCTCTAAACCTTGTCCGCTGCCTATAGATGGTTGGCGGTTGTCTATAATTCCAAATGCAGACCTCTAAGGGCTACGATCTGCATCCAAATCGTCCTCCAGACTTTGCTATTAAATGCTGAAACAAAAAAATAAGAACTTCCTCTCAAATTGATCACCATATAAGCTCAAATGATGGTTCTGAATTAAAGCACCTCTAGCACAATTCACTGGCCGACTGAACACCAATTCAAAGTGCAAATGCTGATAAGAATTCTCAATTCTTTCAGACTGAAAAATGTTGAAACCCTCGATTCCAAATTTCAACACCAAATCACCAAATAATATCAAAATGCGTCAAGAATGAATGAAATGAAATCCAAATCCCCTTTTATAATATCCAATTTCCATTTGTCTTCATCTCCTTTCATTTACTTTCATATCATTTCTCATAAAGAAACTTTATGTTATAATTTAAAGTTGACAAATATTAAAGTCACTTTATTAATTAAACTCCCCCATTGCTCCAAAATTAACCTTTCCACTGATATAATGGTATCTTGACACACAAGGATCCTATTTCATGTGCCCATGATTTAAAAATTCTCATCCCGATTCCAACGAGCTATAACACTAAGGTACCCATTAAACCATTTCAATTAAAATAGCAACCTTAGTAAATATGATTAAATTATAACCAATAGTGCACCCAACTTGTGAAAATGGCTTAACAACACCGGAATTGAAAATCTGATAGCACAAGAGTGGTCTCGACGATAAAAGATGATGAATGATCCTAACTAGGCGACTTACTAAAAATAGACACTCCCTCCAAGAATCTTGGAGCCCAAATCAAAAGTTGGAAATATCATCTGAAAGCATCATATAACTCCTCTAAATCATCTGAGCTCATTGGAATCATCCGTTGACTTACTATATATTGTAAGTCCCTCAAAACAGAGTCAAAACTCACAATTGTCCACTAGAGAGCCGAATAACTCCACAACAAGGTCCTCTAAACACCAGTATTAGCCTACAAGGACCCAATTATAGGCTAAATCCATTAACTTTAATGCAACTCAAAAATGGGGACATTACAGGCTCCACAATTCTTTGCATTGTCCGTTATAACTTGGACAATGTTTCTAGCACCCACTTGTTCAATGGCAGAGATGAGAATATTAGCAATAAATGACCCATCTTTTACTTGCCCCTCACAATCCACCGCTTTCAAAAACATTGCCCCTTTAGGGGACACCACCAAGACATTGATCAAGGGACGATTTCTAGCATCTTTCCACCCATCTGAAACAATTGATACCCCTGTCTCAATCCATGAATCATTTATGGACTTCAATTGATCATCAATCAACGTGACCTCTTGATCCAACAAGGTGGTTCGTACTCTCTCAAAACCGGGGCCCTTATACCCTCTTGGAGCTTCATTGGCACTTTTCAATATCTGCCTCCAATATGGAGAGCCAACAACATTAAAAGACAGCCCATTTGCATACAAGCATCTTGTCACGTCAAGGTCGGCAATTTCCCGACTCTGATTTTGAAATGCAATTTCTAGTGGTCCCTTTCTTTTGTGTGTAAGGGGTGCTTTTTCAAACTCAAGTGCAGTGGAGGTAGTAAAAAAGGGGTGGTCTTCTATCACAACATCTGTGAGGAGTTGCATTCCCTTTGCTTTTTTTTACTTTTATTGCCAGTGCCATCGGTTGAATTTTGCCTACGATCTTCTCTCTCTTTTGTTGTCTCATGCTCTTCAATATATTTTAGTACAGTTGCATTTGGTATAGGTGCACCTTTTTTTCCAGGGTATCCACACAAATGGCCTACCACACAAAAATATGAACTATTTCTTTCTACATTACAACCCCGACATTTCCAAGGGAATGCTCCACCTCCTGGAAGGGTCTTACAATATCAACATACTTCCACAAAGGAGAATCGAACTGGGGTTCTATTCTTTGTTCGGTATTGCCTACTAAGGAAGAGGTATATGTCATTGTAGTTCATTTTCCTATGGCAAGAAATTGTATACATATTCAATATAAAACTTAAAAGTAAGAGAATGAAAAATTATGGAAAAAAATGGCTAGATCTTATGGACAATGAAAGAAAAATGAAAAAATAAAAAACTTAAACAAAAACAAAAAGCAAATGGAACAAGAACTTACCTCTTCCACTCATTGTAAGCTTGCAAAGGTGTACGAATGAGGCACAAACACTTGAAGAAGGCTCACAAAACAATCTTCCAACTCCTTGCACAACCAAACTCTTGCTCAACCACCTATTTTCTCTTGCTCAAGACTAAATAACCTACTTGTGCACCACAAATGAGAATGAGAAGTAAACATAAGCCTTTCATATCCATCTTTCAGTGTTAAGGATGTCAAAATTTTATAAAAATATGCAAAAAAAAAGTCACTTAAATGACGTCTGCGGGTCCCAGTTCGTTGAAGTTTGTCGGAAGTTCGCTGTTTGGAGTGCTGGTTCGTCCGGGTCCATTCGGCTATGCATCAAGTTCGAACTAGGCTCAAAAACATGGAACCCTGCCCGGACCAGCAGGCAAGCTAGACTGGGACCACGTCCCAGTTCATACTTCTGCTGGTCCAGGGGGTGTAGTAGCGAACCAAGGTAACTTAGTTTATAAGATATAAAATTACAATATTAAATGTTATTTTTAATAATAAGAATCTCAAAGGTCATGAACAAATATGAGGAGTTATACTCATTGGAATTATTGCCTATATTAATATGTAAGGAATTGTGTATTTAAACATTATCCTACTACATATATCAAGCATACATATTAAACACATATCCATGCATGCTGCAATGAACAAGAATGCTACTGCCTGCAATCAG
The DNA here is from genome assembly GCA_027943335.1 of Chamaecyparis obtusa. Lineage (NCBI taxonomy): Eukaryota > Viridiplantae > Streptophyta > Pinopsida > Cupressales > Cupressaceae > Chamaecyparis > Chamaecyparis obtusa. The sequence goes on along the minus strand of BSBK01001179.1, from coordinate 4,016,811 downwards.
TAACAATTTCTAATCTCATCCTGATCGCTGATATAATGTATTGGTCTGCTCTTATGACCATCGATGCTCATTAGATCACTTTCCTTGACCTGTTTGATATCTTATGACTGATCTGCTTTTTATGAGAAGCAATGCTAATTGAATTGTTTTCTGCTATGCTGAATGATATTCCTTTTATTGATGGTTTGATCAGCATTTGATTGTTGTATTGATTTCCTTCATTCCTTCCCTCCCTTCCATTTTGGTTACTCCTTTATATCTCAAGGTCTTCATGAAGAGGGACAACCCTTAGTATAGACACAACCTTTTGTTAGTATTTTCAGATTATAGCAAGGAATATACAATCTATAGAGGTCTTTCAAATACTAAGACACAGGATATAATAAATATTCTCAAGTAAAGAAAGATAATACCCGGATTTGAAGGTCTCAATTTATCCTTTTGTTGGCTTCAAATCTGTACTTGTATTCTTCAAATTAGTCCTCCAATGTTGCCCTCAATGACCGTTATGAATCAGCTCTTGAAGGTCTTCAATTCGCTCTTCTAGGGCTGCGCCAAGTCTGCCCTAATTCAACCTTTTAGGGCTGCTTAACTTGTCCTTTGAATTCTGCTCTTAGGAGCCTCCAATCTGCTCTTTAATTCACTATCAAGGTCTGCTCCCAATTTGCCACCGATCTGATCTTAGGATTGCTTCAGATCAGCCCTAGTTTGTTGAATGTAAGGATCGTACTATATCTGCCCTAGATCACACCAAATCTGCCCTAGATCTGCACCTCATTAATAGACAAATCGCCCAGATTTCAAGCCTTATTTGTACTATAAGGGCAGAACTAATTCGCCATTAGTGCGGATAATTATTGTCACCAATGCTGGTGTAGATCGGTCCATAAATGTTGGTTTGATTCGCTCCATAATGCTGAACTAAATCGCTCATTAACTCGCTCCAAGCATTGATGACGAGGACATTCACATGTTATGTTTTTGATATGTTTGTCCTTCATCAAAAACTCCAATATATATGAGCATCATTAATAAACTCTTCCACCTCAAGGTGGCCGACTTGGGCCCTCCCAAGTAATTTATTTTATTTATAATTAAAATAATAAATGCCTTATTATTTATTATTATAAAATCGCACTTCCACATATATATTAATTAACCAAAGGTATGATAATAAAAATATATATCCATAATTTATTATTATCAACTTACTTGTCTGAATTGATCTTAGCCGAAAAGGCCATAATATTAACACTCCCTCTTGGACTTGAGGAAAAGATCAACCCATAGGACTCAACCTTTGAACCTGTCTATCATCCTTGATAGAGGTAACAAAAACATAACCATATTGGATATCTTATCCAATGATATCATAGATCTCACATCTATGAAGGTAGGTCTCTATCTACCAGATGAGAACAAATATGTTATTCATCATTTCCCAACCATTCATCTCATATCCATATGAGAATCATCTTTCCATGGTAACATCAAGTCATATGATACTTACCAACCGGAAGTGGATTTCCTAGATCCACGAGTCTCCACAACTCAAGAGATAAAATATCAAGTCCATGATATTCAACGTAACATCAAGTCCATGATGTTTACCACAAGTCAACATAACATCAAGTTCATGATGTTTAGAGCATTGGTCTAATGAATATCAAGTCCATGATATTCACCAAGTGCTTGGAGCAATGGTCTATCAACATCAAGTCCATGATGTCCACCAACTACTTAGATGTGGATCCTTGATCCAAGAGATATCAAGTTCATGATATCATGAATATTGGTCTAATGAATATCAAGTCCATGATATTCACCAAATGCTCAGAGTAATGGTCTCCAGACATCAAGTCAATCAGCCATGTACGTAAAGTATGCACATACATAACAGAAATATGTCAATGTAATATACGCTGCAACATAATGTATGCTTCTCACAAATATGTGTTAATTAATCAGTTATGCCAATGACAAATAATCAGCTAGATATGCAAAGAAACAGCTATGCTAATTAGCTGTGTATTATTCCCATACATACATAATATTTGTCCAAGAAAAGTATGCATCCATAAATAAAGTATGCTCCTCATACATGCATACATCCAATATATCAAGGTATCATAATGTATGTATCCAAACAGTTAAAGTTCTCACATATTCACAACATATACCAAGGTGAAGTATGCAGTCACACATACATAATGCTGCAACAAAATGTAAAGTATATCACAATATACCAAAGAAAGATGTGCTTCCTATACATTCAAAATCAGTTAATAACAATTAACTAGCTATGTTAGACAGCCATGTCAATAGGAATGATCCGCAAAACCAGGTTTAAGTTAGCCCATGATTAAGCTCACTCTTAAGCACTAAGGGTGGGTTTCCTTCTACAGAACCACACAAGGATAAATTGTTAGTATGCCCATGATTCATATGAATGTTAATGTCATGCCAGGTTAGGATCTCTGTGACCTCTGCCACTCAAGATTATCTACTCCCTCTAGAACAATATGGTGAGAGGTTTATAAGTTTACTTTATAATGTCCACAAGGTTAGACTCCCTCTCAATTGTATGTTTCCAGATATTTTGAAATTTACCCTAAGAAGGTCAATCGTATAATTTCAAAACATGCAAGAATGTAATGACGCAACATCATTTGAAAGCTCCTGTATCCAGTATTGTTTGAAATCGAATTGAGGAATATAACGTAAGGCCCCTCATGATACTAGCATATCACATCAACCATTGAGCTTATCCAAAGTCAAGAACTAGAAAAAAAGGAACCTTGGAATCAATTGTATGACCTTTCGCAATCTTAGCATACACATGATTTTGATCAAGAAAGGATAGGATATCTCAATATTTTATTTTACTATTGGTAGGTCATAAAACACACAACAACAGAAATTGGCACTAGGAGGGTGAGAACATCAAATTGTTCATTTCATAATCGGAACCATAGTAGCGAAAATCTGCAAAAAAACCTGATTATACCCGATTAATCCTGAATCACGGAGCTTGCCGATTTTTTCCCTAAAAAAATTGGCTAAAATCGGTCAACTATGGTCAATGATTTTTGGGCAAAAAATTGCATTTAATCGGCGAAAAAATCATGTTTAAATCATGATTAATTGCTAATAAAAAGGGCACAGATTGCTAGTGCTAGGAAAACCCTAAACGGCGCCAAAAACACACCCCTTTTTTTCTTATTTATCAACGCCACACGAGCCTATAGTTATAAACAACAAGCCTAAGCAACGTGAGCAACATGAGCTGTGAGAAGAAAGAAGAAAACTCTTTGCAGTCAATTCTACATGTTGTGAGCCATGCGAAGCAAGAAGAAAACACCATTTTTATGAGCCACGTGTCATCATTTTCATCGCCATTTCTAGGTATTCTGTTTATATCGTTTATTGGATTATTGGAAATGCAATCGTTTATCTGTAAGGGGAAGATGCTATCGTTTATCTGTTTGTTGAGCATTTGACATCACCTCCTTCCCGTATATATGTGTATATTTCTTCTTTATCATCATCCCACCTTCTCCAATCAGCAGAACTCTTTGATATGTATGTTTCTTTTAATCCTTATCGCCTTCCAACTCGGGAAAGTACATAGCTAAGCAAACAAACTTCACTTTATGCCCATTTTCCTAACAAACTTAGAATAGTCTTTTGGGAATCTACGAATGTTTTCTAGATCCATTTTGAAGGAAGTTGTTCCCTTACGGAACAAAGTACTCTTTATTCTTTAATAGAGAACTGAATCTAGATTATGCACTACTCGAAGATCCAAAAAATAAGAGTACAATTTGAGAAAAGAACTAGGAAATATTGTTCACATTTTTCCATTAAAGACAGGCAAAGTCACCATTAGTTATAACTGTGCAAGGCTTATGTACAATCAATAAATATTATATTAGATGGCTCAAATCTTTCAATTCAATGAAGGTTTGAAGTATTCATTTACGAAGTTGTGGTTTAAGACAGTTGGAGCTTCTCTATCTATTTAAATAAATGTATCATTTTATTCAAATTAGAATTCAGATAAGTAGAAATTGACTTAAGTTCACTTAAAAGTTTTAGTGTCTCGAGGGTGGAAACATTATTTGTATAGAGAGATATATATGATTATTAGAGAGCAGAGAAAATCAGCTTGCTCAAACTGTGTATATGTGGAAGGAGAATGAGTATGTCGGCCTTCATAGGTGGTGAGCAATCAGCCTTAGCCTTTTTGCATTTCTTCTTCACATTCAATTTGCTTCTCTAGTTGTCTTAGCCTTTTTTCATTTCTTCTTCAAACAAATCACTTCAATGTGAAGCTTGATTGTTTGTGTTTAGTCTTGCATAATTTACTTTTGACTCCAATTTCCTGGCCTTTACTTCTCTTTAGAGGCTGAGCTTGCCAGTTCCCTGTTTAAAGTTTGTTTCCAAGTCCTTGGGAGCACAATATAGCTGCACATCTAAATTGAATTGTTGCTACAGTGATGTGGGAAATAAATGGCACATCTGAATTGAATTGCTGCTGCATTTTATTTTATCTACAGGTAAAATCCAACTCTCCATTTAAATTTAAATGATGAAAATCTATTTTCTACAATTAATGGTTGAACTCTATATTTTATTTGCTCTCAATATATTTATGTTGTGCAAAAATGCCCTTTCATTTTTTTTTTAAGTAATTTTTGATTATTTTTTTTCAATTTTTTACTTTTTTGTAAATCCAGTTTTTTCTCCATTTTTTATCGATTTTTTCAAAAAATCCTACTCTTTTGGTTTGCCGATTTTTTCCCAAAACAATTTATGCTTCTATGATCGGAACCATCAAGTGAAGAAATTCAGTCAGCTGTAACTAGTATGAGCTTTCAAGTGTCAGATTAGAGGTATGTTAGATCTCTCATATATCAAAAAACCCAAAAAAAGTACTCTTATTGCAACAATATTTGGAAACTCCCAATATGCAGTATTGTTTGAAGTCGGCTTGAGGAATATAACGTAAGGCCCCTCATGATATCAGCATGTCACATCAACCATTGAGTTTATCCACAGTCAAGAACTGACAGAAAAGGAACCTTGGAATCAATTGTATGACCTTTCACAATCTTAGCATACACATGATTTTGATCAAGAGAGGATAGGATATCTCAATATTTTATTCTGTTGTTGGTACATCATAAAACACACATCAACAGTTCCCGGACACAATAATAAAGGCAGTTCATAACCTCACCTAAGATTTATCAACTATGAAAAAAGCCTATAATTCCCCATAATGATAAGCTGCCCCATAACCGTGGCAGTCCACCAATATGTGGGCTAAAAAGCGTTGAACTAAGTTAAAGCATAACCAATATTGTCCTGCATAGAGAGGTACCTCATAATCTCACCCAAGATTTACTAGGAACCCATAATTTCAATCAATGATAAAGACTGCCCATAATTCCAGCAATGTGCGGTTAGTTTTTGCACAAACATGGAAAAATTCATGAATGATCCATCTTACACGCACAGAGCATGAAAGCTGGCTACTAACCTTGCCCGGGATTCCCAAAACCAAGAAAAACAATGTTTTTCACAAATGATTGACTTACAGTAGAAACCAATTTATGTGTACATTGGAAGAGAATTAACTGCCCACCTGTTTGTATGTATATGCATCTTAGATTGTTGTTTATAACATGTGTTACTTTTAAGTATTTAAGGGGAAACAATTTGTTGTAGATATATCCAAACATATAGCTTCAACAGGCGAAATCATGGCCAAGGTCTTACTTACCATTTTCATCTGGTGGGGATGTACCTGGAACCCTTCCCGCCAACTGCAATTGTTTCACTGCCACTGCCTTATCAGAGAATCCCACCATGGCAGCTAGCATTGGAAAACCCATCATGACTGCAACTCTCCTGCTAATCTCTAATCCATCTTTTTCATTTTCCTCCTCCCCTGAAACTAAACGGGTAGCCTGCAAAACATTTGGTCTGTAATTTTTTGAAAACCTGGTTGATGTTTTGATAGTGTAAGGAGGGAACCCAATCCTGCTGCCAGAAATTAAAGCTTGTCGGCGTAGAATTAAATGCTGGTTTGTCAAGCTATCAGACCATAATGTTGCTCCCCAAATTTTGATTTTATCGTTACAACCCGCAAGGACAATCATTGTGGAAATCCTTGTTGATGGCTTTAAGCAAATGAAAAATCCCTCATTAATAAGAGCATTGGAAGGATGCACATCTTGGTGTTGATTATTGTCACAGTGATTTATCAAATTTCTGGAAACTTGGCGAAGAGTTTTCGAATTTTAGATGGGTGGCATGCATTTTCCAAGAATGGAAGAAAATGAATGATTGTGAGCGAATGAAGCAGAGTGTTAGGATAAACGGCATGCCACATGTCGAAACATTGGAGATATTGAAGGTGCTCGAGATACAGTTTGATGCTGACTAGGCATATGAAGACTTGGAGAGTAGCAAATATGCTTTACATGAAACTGGATTCGGCTATGTACTGTTGACTTTTTTTGGAAATTGGAAAACACAATGAAATTTTAGGAAATTTTCAGACTTGAAAAAAAAATCAATATTTTAGCTATTAATTATGAGGAAAAATATATATAAGAACAAATATTAAAAGAAGAATAAAAATGCTTATAGTGCAATTTATGACTAGTTCTCATCATTTGAGTTAAGAAACATGTAAATAGATGATAAGTAAGGAAGAATAGGAAAAAAATGATATGTCTATTCTACAACATGGGAGAGTGGTAGAGACAAAGTGACATTTTATCATGGAATGTCTAACATACAATAACATTCATTCCAGCTATGTGGATATTTTACAAGTAGACAACTTCAGTCATTTATTTGAAGAAACATAGCTAGATAAAACAACAAACCTGGTGATCAAAATTCATTGTCCAAAAGTAGATTTAAATAAGAAATTACAAATTGCTTAAGGTTTTTGGCACCCTATTATGGGGTGTGTGTTAATTAGGGGGCCCTATAGATTATTTCAGCCTCATTGACATTATTAAAATCTTTCATTGATTCAATCTTTGATTAGTGTTGTATGGGTTGTTGAGGTGTTATAGTCAACTAGTTCTACCTTCGTAACAATTTGGTTGCCTTTTATTATGTGATTTTTTCTTCTCTTTCTTCGATTAAAATAAATTGTGAGGATGCACTATGCACATTTATAAATTAAATGAATTTTGTAAATTCATTAGATGTGCATTTTAATAAACAATATGAAATCTAAGGAGTTTTTTAAAGGATTTTTTTATCTATAAAGTTGTTTTAGCTATTAGATAGGGGAGCACGAGTTTTAGCTGAACCTCTTCACTAAAAAGAGTTTTCTCAGTTTCAATTAATAAATATGAAATTTTAAGTATCTAGATATCTTCATATTTGAATAAAATTATTCAAATATTATTTGATTAAATTCTTTATTTTTAAAGATATTTTATTGTTCATATACTATTTATAAAAACTAGATATTTCTAGGGGTGTTTTAATATTAAGGCAAAAATATATTAATATGGCAACTAATTACAAAGTAAGTTTGTTAGTCTTAAAAAGACTCTTGGCATATCAATTTCAAAAATCTTGAAAATTCAAATAGACTAAAAATAGACAATCATGACAAGAGGAGGAACCCTCCAAACTCCATATACAAACTATGAGCCTTTGTGACCTCGAAGATTGTTTATGTTGTGAGTATCATAAGTAATTTTGACTTTAGGTTAAAAAATGTGAATCAAAGGAAAAGCCAATTAACAAAAGGAATAACATAAATTGTAGGAAAGACTCGAACAACCAAAACAACCATGAGAAGCACCCTTGCAAGAATCAAGAAATTAAAGTAGCATTGTAGTCAACAAGCAAAAAATTCTTAAAGGTGTTGTTTGACTCCAATATAGGGTAATCTTGATCACTTCTAGTATCAGACTTGATATAATTCTAGTTGGAAGATGGTTTAGCCAAAATATCAACAAATTGATTTCCTTCTTACATGCATTCAACTACTACTATTTAAGGGAAGAGGAAGAGTTATTATTAAAATGGTCAATCAATTTTTTTTAAGTCTAACTCCATAATTTTATATGAGAAAATTGACTTAGCTTAGCAACTAAAAGAGCTTGAAGAATGACCATAATTTCAACAAAGTTATTGCAATCAACACCAAGACTACCAACAAATCAAAAAATTATGGTCACAACAAACACCGCCTATGCCAACATTTTTAGGATTTCCTTATTAAATTTAACAAAGCTCACTCGAGGATGAAACTATTTAGAAATTTGAGCATCATGAGGATTGTTGAAATATGTATATTACAAAGAAGCCATTGAAATACCAAACTTTGCCAACACTTGCAGTTCCCACAAAGAACTCACTTAATGATCTTGAATTTAAACTTGATGTGTCTCTTTTAGATTAGCCATTATTCTACTCCAAATTTGACATACATGCTAAGAAGTATCATTCAAAATTTGGTGATTGTGTTTCCACTAGATATTTTGATAAATTATAGTAGTAGCAATATCATGCAATAGATTAAGGGCTTTGAGCTTCAAATAAGGATGCAATTGATTGAAAAAAGTCTTAGGTAGACTCATAACATCAAATCACACTATAATGATGAAGGAAATTGGTAAAGGGATAATATAAGAGAAGGTGTCATATAGAATATGTTGGCAAGTTGACTATACTAGTGTATATGACTAAGTTTAGTGTTGTCATTATGGAAACAAAGACATATGAAGTTTTGGTGTCAGTGCACTTACTTAGAAGATTAGAATTTGGCTAAGTATGGAGAACAAAGCAGTCAGTAAAGTACCTGTTGAACAGAGCATCAACGCACGTGTGTATGATTGAGTTTTGGTATGTGTCCTTGAAGATAAGCTTTTAAGTATGATATCATGCTATGTCTAAGCACACATGATCAGATGTGATAGTATGAAGAAGATACGACGAGTTGAAGTGACATAGATAGTGAGCGGCAAAATAGAACAGAGCATGCAGCCGACATACAATATTTTGATTAGTGATTATTATTTTGTTTTGTAAAGGCTATGCGCCTATTGTAATTATGTTATAGACTTGTTAATATCAATGTATGTAAACACGCTTGAGCCAATTCATTTGGAAGCGTTGTATGTAATAGGTTATAGGTTGACCTAGTAGTTAATTTTGTTTGCACCTATAAATAAGATATGCGCTTTTGTATTTGAGTATGAGATAATATGGAGAGTTGATAGAAGTTGGAATAAAAGAGAAGAAGTATGCAAAGAACAATAAGAATGATATAGAGCTTTACAAGAGGTTAAAGCATCAGCGCACAAAAGGAACTGATCAGACAAGCAATGTCATAGCAGCAGTTCACCCTTGCAGATATAGTGTGTATCTGATAACCAAGAGGTTGTAGCCTTCTCTATTGAGCAGTGAGCTCTAGCAGTGAGCCTTCCACCCCTAAAAGGGTTTGTTACTTAAAGACTCCTAACAGGGTCTGACCTTTGACCAAGTCATTGTACTCAGCATTGTAAAGACTACTCCTAACAGGGCAAAGGAACTTTAAGAGGTTCATAATACACACATACAATTATTAGTGGGTATTAATTCCCGCCGGGATTTTTTCCTTTGGCCAAGGTTTCCCCGTAATCATAACTAGTGTTATGTGTTATGGTTGTTTACTTTACTTGCTTTAATATTTAGTTCAGTAATTAAGTTATTTAGTTAAGTTTCAAGTATCAGAAATTAATATTATAGAACACTGATTCACCCCCCCCCCTTCTCAGTGTTCCCATTCCTAACAATTGGTATCAGAGCTTTGGTCCTCTGAAGATAAGTTTAACCACTTCAGGAGATCATGGTTTCAGAAGAAATGAAACATCTAAAGAAGAATCTTGAAGCAACTCTTGAAGACCTTGACAGATCTGAAAAAGAAATTGAAGAACTGAAATTGAAGGTCAGTGGATCTCAAGTATTCATCAAGAAACTGAGAAAAGATTTGAAAGATTGCTCAACAAATGATTTGGGAAAAATCATCAAAAAGTTGAATGAAGAAGATACATCTCTAAAGGATCACATTGAAGAGTTGGATGAAAAGCTAATTAACAATCAGGAAGCCTATGAAGAACATATCAAAGAAAACAAACAGTTGGATGAAGAACTGAGGCAAGAAAACATGAAAATCTTGGAGTTAGGGAACATCAAGAAACAAATGGAATATGAGTTGAAAGAAGCAAAGAACCATATTGATAAATTGCACACAAGTAAGGATCTAATAGAGTCACAATTGTATGCACAAAATATTAAAGGAGATACCACTGGTATTGGATACAATGAAGCACAAAATCAAATCAATGCTATGCAAGAAAGAATGAAAGCACTAGAAGAATCTACAGAAGCTAAGAAGACTGAAAATCATACTAAAGCTAAAGAAGAACCATCTAATGATGAGCGCAAGCCAGTAAACCAAACTTGTTATGCATGTAACAAGCATGGACATATAGCAAGAGATTGTAAAGAGGTAAGACCTTTCAATAATTATTGTTATTCATGCAATAAATTTGCTCATAGAGCTATGAATTGTAGATCAAATCAAAGATAAAAAAATTAGAGAAATCAACCACGGTAAAATGTTAGAAGTCCTCAGAACATTACATGTCAGATATGCAATTTCAATGGTCAGACAGCTAGACAATGCAGTATGGTAACTCACATCAATGTACTGAGGAATTCAAGGCTTCCAGTTATTTGTAACTCTTGTAACAAGGTTGGACACATCTCAAATTTTTGCAAATCACAAGCGCAAGGATAGGAAAGACCTGATAAGTCTCAAGGATCAATTTTGGATGAATCTGGAGAAGTCAAGTTTGTGAAAGCTAGAGAAGATGCGAGCAATATCTGGATGGAAGTGAAGAAAGATAATGAATCCTAAGTGGATGTACCTTCTACTTCTGGATAAATGACCCTCATGGTCATAGGGGGAGCTAGATTAGCTCTAGACCCCTGCATGGCTGGTATACTCACCCTCAGAGTATGCACCTTTGGTTATAGTTGTTTGGATACTAGTTGATGTTTTATGCAAGATCACACAGCCTGATTATCATTAGGAATGAAGATTGAATTCTCTGTTACATCCTGTGTTATGGAGGTAAGCATTAATGGTAGAAAGTTGTTTTAATAGTCACTGGAGATCCATTATCCACACATTTGCATTCATGATCAAGCCCTTGGAGAGCACAGGAGATCAAAGAAGTTAGTGTTGGAAGATTGCAGTTGATTTCATTAGTGGAAGGAAGTTAAGATTGTTGCAAAACCCTTGTTCAGACACAACATTTCAAAAAACCTTTGGAACCCTATTTGAGTGTTGATCAAGTAAGTAATGGTCACTCTAGTTGTGTTTGATGTTACAGAAAGAAGAGATACATTTTCAAGAAGCATCCTTTCAAGTCAGTCCTAGATAAACTACAAGGAGCATTCTCTAGAACTCCGATGGGAGTTATGCACGTAGAAGATATACATGCATACATATACTATAAGAAGGAACCTATAGGAGTAGAAAGGATAAGGTCGCACTTAGAGACAATGATGAAATCAAACATGGCATTCATGGATGAGTTCGCGCACTTCGCAAATCACCCAATTATTGAGTATGCGAATGCATATGAGTTCTATGAGTCTGAATGGATCAAAATCCTACTAAGAAGAATACACGATGACCTTTTTTGGATAGGAGAAGTTCCACTACGAATTACCTCCAATCTCATTTATGAGATGACTAGACTTTCCAAGACCGACGCCATTCTTCCTACTGGTAAGGATGTCAGAAAACAAGTAGAGCAAGCTTGTAAGTCCCGAAGTGATAAGTGTGGCATGACAATTGAGCCGATTGAGGAGAAGGATATAAAACTAATAGCTATGATACTTGGTTATAATTTCCAGCATGCTAACAGAGTGAATAGTGTGTCCGTGAAAACAATTCTGGTAGCTATCAGAATTGTAAGGGAAAATGGAGAGTTTAACCTATGTGAGATTTTGTGCACATAGTTGTTCGACAACATTAGAGCCATCAAGCATGATGAGAGAAAAGTGTTCAGATTTGGGTCACTAATCATTTACATGTACTTCCATATTGTTGGTAAAGTGTCAGATCTTTATCTTGACAGGAGCCTACCTACATTGCCACAAATTTCATTCAAGGCATAATCAAAGAGCACCTTGAAAGACTTCATAGACTTGGAAATCAAGACATTTTAAATCAAAATGTAGAGAAGGTATAGGATACCTGAGAGTATAGTGGAGAAGTATAAGGACAACATTTGTTTCATGGTGGAGATAGACATCACATGTATGGAAGCTGTAGAGCCTAGAACTAAGTAGATCCATCCACTTGGTTATGAAGTAGAGGAACATGTTTTGGAAGCTTATGCACAAGTCCTCTTGTCAGTGCCTAAGGATCCCAATGAACCAAGATGGAGTACTTATTAAGAAAAGACAAGAGAAGTAGACTCTGTCTTATACAGTGTAGCAACAAAGAGAAAAGCATCCAAGATAACATCAGACATACTGAATTCATGGTGTTACATAAGAAGACCTAGATAGAGCTAGGGAAGCTAAGATTGAAATGCAACTTGAGAGCGCACCCTCTTCTAAAGTGAAAATAGAGAAGACTGATGATCCCAAGGAAAAGAAGAAAAAGACTGATGTTAGCACCTCTATGCCCACATATACTATTGATCTGGAGTCCACACCATCACCTGAGCTGAGAAAGATGACAAGGATAAAGAAGCAGACCACCACAAGTCATCCATCATCAAGATCATCAAGAAGAAAAGAAAGAAACACTCAAGCACCTCTTGATGTAGGATTCAGACTGAATCTTGAAGTGTTGAGAACTAGGGTAGTAGATGAAGGAAGAATTGATCAAATTGCTAAGTTCTATGATAAATATCATGAGATAGATAAATCAAAAATACATGGTATGATAATCAAGCATATGATTAAGTTCAAGAAGTCGGTCTTGGAACTTAAGACAGTCATTCCTAATCAAGTATGGAATATACTTGACTCTTTAAAGAGACAAGCCATTGAAGAAGACATGAGAATCAGAGAAAAGACACTGAATGATAACCTCCCAATATGTTCAATTGAAGATAAATCATTGCTATTGGATTTGGTGAAGCCTCACCTAAGAACCAAGCTCAGAACTCTGCAAATCATGAACAAAGACTATGAGTTGGTTGCAAAGGAGATAGAAAAAACATTTGAGAAAGTATTCTTGGATAGACATATGTATCCACCATCTGCACCTGCAACACAAGTTCCCTCTGAGAAAGCCAAGGAGTTAGAGATCCCTGATGCGCCTATGATAGGTTTACATGAGTCTGCACCCATGCCTAAAACAAAAGAGGACACTATAGTGATTGATAATGTAGAAATATCCATGGCAGAAATAGATAAGGATCTTGATAAATTTGAGGAAGCCTTTGTGAGCACAAAAGAAGTAGAGATTCTATGCGCTAAAGAATCTCCTAAGCATTAAGAAGAAGTTTTTGGAAATTGCAATTGAAGAAATTGTTGTATTGTCATTGATGTTAAACCTTAACTGGTAAGACTATTGCTATTTAAGAAAGTACTATATCTATTTGATTGTTGAGAAGGATTAGGGTAGAGGTGATAACAATAGCACCTAAGGAAAGGTTGAGTTATCTTGATACTTCAATGGGTACTTGATTATGTGGCACAATGATAAGATAATGTATTTCTTATCTAAGTAAGAAGAAAGACTAAACACGTAGGCTTAACTGAGAAAAAGTGAAGAAATCTAGTTTAAACCAGGTGATGTTAGTGTCGACCGAGCCAGTATATGCCGAGTAAATTCAGTGTTGACCGAGCATTAGTTTATTGTCGAGGAAGACAATATTAGATGAGGAAACAATTTCAGTGGTGACTAGGCTACCCAGTGATGACCAAGGAGTTGAACACAGTATTGACCGAGCATCATTAATTTACATTTGAGGAAGAATTCATATTCCTGGCCGACATAGTTGAATTCTTGGATTATGTAAATCATGTTGACTTTATTTATTGAATGTATGGAAGCATTTAATGCACTATAACCATTTTATTGTAATTTCATAAAGAGATTAGAGATGTTTCTAGAAGGATGGATGAAGAACATAATGTTGGAAGGATTCAATGAATCTGACCTAACCCTAAGATCTACAGAGGAGATTAAGCAGCAAAAGTTAGATCGACCTATCGAAGAGGTATTAAGGAAACCTAAGTGTGAGGTTGAAGAAGGGTGCTGGAGTTGTTGTTGTTATTGACTGAATAAGAAGAAAAGGTTGAAGGAGAAGGAGTTGTGATTGCTTGAAGGGATTTTCGAGCAGATCAGTGATGGAGATGGAAATGGATCACAATTAGTAAGCCAGCATATATATGTAAGAATTGGATCTATTATTTGCAAAGTGAGTTGTATGTTTTTAGATCAAACACTGTTGTTACTTTCTAACCATTTTATCAGTTTAAATCCTTTAATCAAGGTTGACCTAACAATCATTGTATAAATCCTTTGAACAAGGTTGCATTCTAATGGAATGTACTTAAGTCCTTTAACAAGGTACACTCCTAACAGGGTGGTTGAAATCCTTTAACCAGGTCACACCTAGTAGTGTGTTTGTAAACCTTTGACAGGGTTGGCTTTTCACAGAGCTCACTTCAGAAGACTGAAAAGATCAGTAGCATGTTACAAAGTAGTTTTTCCCAAATTGGGTTTCCACTATAAATACTGGTGTTAATGCTTGTGTGAATGTTTTGGTTTGAACATTTCTATTTTTTGCAAGTTAAATACTATTGGATAGTGGACTGCACTATTATATGTTTCTGATATGCATTCTGTAATGACTGAGTAGCTGTTGGTTGTTAGATTTGAGTTGTTGAAGAGTTGGAAAGTTTATTTTATACATCTGGACCTGAGAACAATTGATTCACCCCCCCTCTCTATTGTTCTAAATCATATTAACAATTGGTATTAGAGTTGTTGGTGCTTACAGAGAACAAGTTTAAAGGTACTTGAAGTAAATGATCAGGATGTATAAGAAGGAGGTATCGAAGCTAAATAAGGAGAACTTACCTTCATGGAAGAGTCTGATGAAATTGCATCTAGCTGGTATTGGTGACACAACAAAGTATTATATTGAGCATGACTATGTTACACTTGTTGTACCTCTAACTGCTGAAGAGATGAGAGCTAAACAAGAGCACAATCAAGCAATGTTGGAGATTGCATTTGCCTTAAGCTATCCTAAATTTGAAGACATCAAAGATTGCACAAATGCAAAGAAAATGTGGGACACTCTTGCAAACATCTATGGTGGTGACATAAATGTACTAAGGGCAAAGGTTGAAAGCCTGAGAGGTAAATTTGATGAAATGAAAATGCAAGAAGGTGAGATATTGCTCAATATTGTGGTAGGATAAAATAAGTTGTAAATGCTATTAGAGGAGATAATGGAACTATTGATGATGAGACTATTATTGGAAAATTTTTGAGAACTTTGTGTCCTATCTATGCCATCAAAATTTCAAAAATTCAAGAATCTAGATGTAACCCCGGTAATGCTCTTACTCTGGAAAGTCTTGTTGGTAAACTTACTGCTTTTGAGCTTTCTAATTATGATAACTTCATTGTTTCTAATGTTGAATCTACATTCAAGTCACAATTGGTTTTTAATAAGTCTAAGAAAGAAAAGGAAAGATGCATCAGTGAGAGTGAAAGTGATAGTGACACTTCTAATGAAGAACTAGAGGATCTTGAAGCTCTTATGGCCAGAAGATTGAAAAGGGGGAAAAGGAAAGTATAAAGGTAAAGTCCCTATCATATGTTTCTCATGTAACAAAGTTGGTCATATAGCTGCAAGATGTCTTGACAGAGATGACAAGGATGAGGAAAGAGATAGCAAGCACAAAGATAAAAGAGAAGATAGAGGTTACCAAAGGTACAAGGACTACAAAGATAAAGGTAAGAAATCTTGCTATATTGCTGAAGAAGAAACTGACACTGATAGTGATGATTTTGAAATTGAAGTAGTCTATGTTGCTATGAAAGATGAGTCTGATGAGGATGAGAAAACTGCACTTATTTCCTATGTGAACAAAAATGATAAGTGGATTATTGATAGTGGTTGCTCTCACCACACGACTAGTGACAAAAGTAAGTTTGATACCCTAGATCATAATTACAAAGGTAGAAGTGTTAAATTTGGTAATGATGCACCATGTCCTGTTAAGGGTAAATGATTGATTAAGCTGATTGATAAGATCACTTGTGAAAATGCTTATTGGGTTGAGGGTCTTAACTATAATCTGCTAAGTGTTGCACAGCTTAATAGCACTGGCTACCGAGTGGAATTTCATCACAGGAAGGCTAAAATATTTGATGCCACTGGTGAACTGATTGGAAGTGGAGAATAGACAAGAGGTAATTTTTTCTATCTAGACCTATCTGAAGAGACATGTTTGATTGCACAACTTGATGATATATGGTTATGGCATAAGCGGCTATGTCATGTTAACTTTGACAATCTGGTAGATATTAGTAAAAAGAAGAAAGTGAGAGGACTACCGAGATTCAAGAAACCTGATAATGTAATGTGCAAACAATGTCAGTTGGGTAAGATGACAAAGTCTAGTTTCAAGAGCAAGACTTTTACTTCTGAAAATGCTTTAGATTTGGTTCATACTAACCTTTGTGGACCTATGGGTGTACAAAGCTGTTGTGGTGCTAGATATTTTGTTTTGTTTGTTGATGATTACACCAGAATGATGACTGTAATGTTTTTAAAAGAAAAATCTGACGCATTTTAGTTTTTAAAGTGCTATTTGGCTAAGGTTGAAAAGGAGATAGGTAGGAACCTGAAGTGTCTAAGATCTGACCGAGGTGGAGAATTCATATCAAATGAGTTCAATCTATTCTGCAATGATAGAGGAATCAAGAGACAGATGTCTGCACCTAGAACACCTCCACAGAATGGTATAGTAGAGAGAAGTAACAGATCTATCATGGATTGTGCAAGAACACTAATGATCGAGAAGAATATTGCATAAAAGTACTAGAGAGAAGCTGTAAGTACAACTATTTATACCCTAAACTGAGTACAAATCAAAAAAGAGAAAAATGAACAAGAGAACAAGAGAGAACCAGAAGATTATAGATCTTTTGTCTATATAGAAGGAGAGACAAGTGACAAACTTGCACCTGATGCAGAGTCTTGGGTAAGCAATGTCGGGCATCAGGGAAACAATGTCGAGCGACAAGAAGAAAATGTCGAGCGATAGGAGGATGCTACTGAGTATCAGGAATAGGTTGTCAAGCATTTAGAAGCTGAATCTGACAATCTTATTGGAGAACCTGAAGAGCAAGGAGAAAAGAGAGTAGAACTTGTTTTGGCATAGTATGTAAGGAGACATCACAAACCTAAAAAAATCATTGGAGACAAAGAAACTGGAGTTCTGAACAGAAGCAAGTTAAGAGACCCTACATGTTTAATGTGTGAATTCGAGCCTAAGACAACAAGGGAGGCACTAGAAAATGAAGACTGGATCCAAGCCATGAATGAGGAGATAGACCAAATAGAGAAGAATGATACCTGGACCTTGGTGCCGAGACCAAAAAACAAAAATGTCATTGGAACAAAATGGGTATTCATAAACAAGCTGAATGAACATGGACAAATCAAAAGCAACAAAGCAAGTCTCGTATGCAAAGGCTATGCGCAAGAAGAAGGGATAGACTATGGGGAGACATTTGCCCTTGTAGCAAGATTAGAAGGAGTGAGAACTCTACTTGCATATGCTGCCTACAAAGATTTCAAGGTACACCAAATGGATGTCAAGTCTACATTTTTAAATGGTATATCAGAAGAAGAATTGTATATTGAACAACCTAAAGGATTTGTTGATCCAAACAAGAGACACAAGGTTTGAAAATTGAATAAGGTGATGTATGGACTAAAGCAAGCCCCCAGGGCATGGTATGAGAGGCTGCACAATTACTTGATACAGATTGGATTCTCAAGGACAAATGACACAAGCAATTTGTAAATGAAAGATGAAGAAGCTAAAGGAATCTTGTTAGCTAAGATTTTTGTAGATGATATTATATTTGGTGGACAAGATGCCCTGTGTAAGAAATTTTCAAATGAGATGCAAACTGAATTTGAAATGTCAATGTTTGGGGAGATAAAATTCTTTGTTGGTTTACAAGTATATCAAATGGAGAAAGGTATTTTCATTACCTAGTCTAAATATGTGAATGAGATACTGAAAACCTTTGGTATGGAGGATTCAAGGCTAGTAAGTACTCCCATGGCTACTAGACAAAAATTGTCTAAAAATGATGATGTTGCTGAAGTAAACCAGACTTTGTATAGGTCCATGATTGGAAAACTGTAGTATGCTATTCACAGCAAACCAGATATTGCTCTAGCAGTTGGGATTGTGGCAAGATTCTCTGCCAATCCTAAGGAAACTCACATGATGACTGTAAAAAGGATAATGAGATATTTGAAAGAGACTACAGATTATGGACTATACTATAAGAAGCATGAAAGATTTGAACTGAGAGTCTATACTAATGCAGATTGGATAGGAAATGTGGATGATAGAAAGATTACTAGTGGTGGAGCTTTCTTTCTTGGACAAAGATTAGTTTCCTGGACAAGCAAGAAAAAAAATTGAATTTCCCAATCTACAATTGAATCTAAGTATGTAGCTCCAGTAATGAACTGTTCAAACTTGGTATGGATAAAGCAATTGCTGATAGGTATGAAAGAAGAGATCACTAAACCAGTTGTCATCTACTATGACAACACAAGTGCTATCAACATATCTAAGAACCCAGTGATGCACACAAAGACCAAACATATTGCCATCAAGTATCATTACTTGAGGGAATTGGTACAAGACAAAGAGGTTAGAATGGAATATGTGAATACAAAGGAACAACTAGCAGACATATTCATTAAAGCCTTACCTAAAGAAGCTCTTGAATATCTAAGAGGCAAATTAGGGGTTCTTCCCCTCACTGAGGCTGCCTAGTCAAGCTAGGAGCATTACATCAAATGTGCTCCAAAGAGTATCTGACAAATTGATGCAGAAATAGGTCACACTTTAGGAGCAGCCTAGAGTTGTGAAAAGTACAACAAAGTTGATAATCAATCATAAGCAAAGATGACAGAGGGAGAAATATTGTTACTGAATTGATAAGATGACATCTACATCTGAAGGATGTATGTTTTAGTTGTTGCTTTGGCATTATTGTCAAAGAGGGAGATGAATAAGATGAAAACACATGGTAAGATTTCATGGAAGATCAAGTAAGAGGGAGAGATTCAGAGGAAAGGAACATAGAAGAGATCAAGTGGAAGTTACTGTGTGGATGGTCATGCAAGCAGGCTAAGAGAATCAGAATGAAGCTAAGGATATTATAAATATTTCTGATGTATAGACAAGTTTTGGATTGGTTGGTGATTCATGTGTTATTCATAAGGTGTTGTCATCAATGCCAAAGAGGGAGATTGTTGGAAACTCCAATTGAAGCAATTGTTGTATTTTCATTGATGTCAAACCTTAATTGATAATACTGATTCTATCTAAGAAAGTACTATATCTATTTGATTGTTGAGAAAGATTAGGGCAGAAGTGATAACAATAGCACCTAAGGAAAGGTTGAGTTATCTTGATACTTCAATGGGTACTTGATTATGTGGCACAATGATAAGATAATTTATTGCTTATCTAGGTAAGAAGCAAGACTAAACAAGTAGGCTTAACTAAGCAAAACTGAAGAAATCTAGTTTAAGTTGAGTGATGTTAGTGTCGACCGAGCTAGTATATGCCGAGTAAATTCAGTGTTGACCGAACATCAGTTTATTGCCGAGGAAGACAATATTAGCTGAGGAAACAATTTCAGTGGTGATCGGGCTACCCAGTGATGACCAAGGAGTTGAACACAGTATTGACCGAGCGTTAGTAATTTACATTTGAGGAAGAATTCAGATTCCTGGCCGACATAGTTGAATTCTTGCATTATGTAAATTGTTTTGACTTTATTTATTGAATGTATGGAAGCATTTAATGAACTGTAAACCATTTTATTGTAATTCCATAAAGAGATTAGAGATGTTTCTAGAAGAATGGATGAAGAACATAATGTTGGAAGGATTCAATGAATCTGACCTAACCCTAATATCTATGGAGGAGATTAGGTGGCAAAAGTTAGATCAACCTATCGAAGAGGTATTAAGGAAACCTAAGTGTGAGGTTGAAGAAGGATGCTAGAGTTGTTGTTGTTATTGACTGAATAAGTAGAAAAAGTTGAAGGAGAAGGAGTTGTGATTGCTTGAAGGGATTTTTGAGCAAATCAGTGATGGAAATGGAAATGGATCACAGTCAGTAAGCCAACATATATATGTAAGAACTAGATCTGTTATTTACAAAGTGAGTTGTATGTTTTGAGATCAAACACTGTTGTTACTTTCTAACCATTGTATCAGTTTAAATCCTTTAATCAAGGTTGACCTAACAGTCATTGTATAAATCCTTTGAACAAGGTTTCATTCTAATGGAATGTACTTAAGTCCTTTAACAAGGCACACTCCTAATAGGGTGGTTGAAATCCTTTATCCGGGTCACACCTAGCAGTGTGTTTGTAAACCTTTAACAAGGTTGGCTTTTCATAGAGCTCACTTTAGAAGAGTGAAAATATTAGTAGCATGTAACAAAGTGGTTTTTCCCAAATTGGGCACCATAAATCTTGGTGTTAATGCTTGTGTGAATGTTTTGGTTTGATCATTTATGTGTTTTGCAAGTTAAATACTATTGGATAGTGGACTGCACTGTTATATGTTTTTTATATGTATTTTGTAATGACCGAGTAGCTGTTGGTTGTTAGATCTGAGTTGTTGAAGAGTTTGAAAGTTTATTTTATACATCATGACCTGAGAACAACTAATTCACCCCCCTTGTCTATTGTTCTAAATAATATTAACAGAAGTTCAGATTGAAGACATAATTGGATAGGAAGAAGAGAAGGAAGATGAACTTGCAGAAGAACCCTCTATTGAAATTCTAGTAAAGGTAAAGAGTGAAGTTATGGATAGCACACTCCTTACCCCTAATCCCTCAATGTCATTATTTTCAAGTTTCACCCCTGATACAACCAGTCTAGACTCATGGGGAGAAGAAGATCTGATGAAAATAAGTGTATTGGCAATGGAGAAAGAAAAAGAGAAATAAGTAATGAGGAATCCATTATTTGTAGAATCAATAATCATACTGAACATCCTACTACCTGGGGACAAGAAAGTGATAAAATTTCATTTAGTAGATGATGTAAGCAACATCCTATCAAGTTTCAAAGCTAATTTCACAAGTCTTGAAGAATCAACATCTAAAGTTGCAGAAGAGAAATATCTCAAGAAGAGACTGAATGAATTGATATGTAATTTTGCACTTGACCTCAATTCTCTTAAGGTTGGTCAAGCTATGTTAAAGGAGATTGCAGCAAAAGGAAGGAAGATAATTGTTGATTATATGAACAAAGACAAACTCACTTCAGACCTTTCCAAGAAGATTCAGGAAGTTGAATCCCTGATGGCAACTGTGAGAAAATTAGTGGAAGACCTCTCCCATGATATTAACATGTGTAATAATGTCTATCAAGGTCAAATAGACAAGATTGAGAAGGCAGAGAAAGAGATAGCTAAGATAAGGGTTAGACAAGCACAATTAAGGAATGCACTTGTGCCCTCATTGGATGTACTAAATTAGAATATCAAGCATATTGATGCTACCATTGTGACATATGATCAAGGTCCTTGTATAGATCTGGAAAAGATGGAGAAGCTAACCTATGCACTATGCACCCAGCTATAGACAGTTGATGCACTAAAGGTTTTTTGGTAACAAGAAATTGCAAACCTTCAGATTGCATACCCAGATGTACTCTTAGTGTAAGTACTTGAAGATCCCATTTTTTAGTACCTTTATCATTAATGTCAAAGGGGGAGTAGAGTAATATGATATAAGGGAGATATAAGATATAGTATATGATGTACATAAAAATATAAGAATATATGTTAGAAAGTTTTTTGTGTAAAGATGTAGTTTAACAACTTCACCATATTTCTTTGTTTCCATTAATGAAAAAGGGAGAGATTGTTGGAAAGTTGACTATACTAGTGTATATGACTAAGTTTAGTGTTTTCATTATGGCAACAAAGTCCTATGAAATTTTGGTGTCAGCGCACTTACTCAGAAGATCAGAATTTGGCTAAGTATGCAGAATAGAGCAGTCAGTAAAGTACCTGATGAACAAAGCATCAGTGCACGTGTGTATGATCAAGTTTTGGTATGTACCATTGAAGATAAGCTTTTAATTATGTTATCATGCTAAGTCTAATCATGCATTATCAGATGTGATAGTATGAAGAAGATACAACGAGTTGAAGTGACACAAACGGTGAGCGGTAGAACATAACAGAGCATGCAATCGACAGACAATATTTTAATTAGAGATTATTATTTTATTTTGTAAAGGCTATGCACCTATTGTAATTTTGTTATAGACTTGTTAATATCAATGTATGTAAACATGCTTGAGCCAATTCATTTGGAAGCGTTGTATGTAATAGGTTATAGGCTAACCTAGTAGTTAGTTTTGTTTGCACCTATAAATAAGACATGCGCTTTTGTATTTGAGTATGAGATGATATGGAGAGTTGATAGAAGTTAGAATAGAAGAGCAGAAGTATGCAAAGAGTAGTAAGAATGATATAGACCTTTACAAGAGGTTAAAACATCAGTGCACAAAAGGAACTGATCAGATAAGCGGTGTCATAGCAACAATTCACCCTTGCAGATATAGTGTGTATCTGATAACCATGAGGTTGTAGCCTTCTCTATTAAGCAGTGAGCTTTGGCAGTGATCCTTCCACCCCTAATAAGGTTTTTTACTTCAAGACTCCTAATAGGGTTCGACCTTTGACCAAGTCATTGTACTCAGCATTGTAAAGACTGCTCCTAACAAGGCAAAGGAACTTTAACAGGTTCATAATACACAAGTACAATTAGTAGTGGGTATTAATTCCCACTGGGGTTTTTCCTTTGGCCAAGGTTTCCCCGTAATCATATGTGGTGTTATGTGTTATGGTTGTTTACTTTACTTTCTTTAATATTCAGTTCAGTGATTAAGTTATTCAATTAAGTTTCAAGTATCAAAAATTAATATTATAGAACACTAATTTACCCCCCCCTCCCTCAATGTTCCCATTCCTAACAGAATCTTCAACTTTAAGGAATATGATACATCCATTCCTACCAACAATTTTACATTTTCAAAGATTATCATAATGATGAAATTTATCAAGAGTTTTGAGCCATATAAAAGCATCTACCTTATGCCAACATTTAGGGTGTTAAACTCAATTCTAAATCTTAAAATTTTGAAATTCTAAGTGACCTAATAGTTGAGGATGTTCTAATAATTGAGATAACATATTTTGGTACAATCTATATTATTAGTGATTTTGACCCTAAGAACATAGTGTTGTTCATGAACTTACTCATAATTGAATGAAATGTATCCCATAGTCTAAAAATCACCAAACCATGTGATGATATCAGCACACCAATACAATATGATAATGTATAACTACTATAACTTATGTGCAAGTGCAACTAAATGTGTAGCTACTAGTCTAAATTTTTTGGGGTGTCTTTTTTTATGCCTTAAGAGAAATAATCCTAATGTAATACTATATTTGATGATGTGGACCTTGTTGGAATAATGAAGATCCATCATGAAGTTGTAGACTTTGAAAAGATCAATCAAGGAATATGCCTTCCACAAGAGAATGTTGTAACAAGAGCTTTCATGAATATATTGATATGATACAATGTACAAATGAACCTTCCTTATATAGGCAAGGTATATGAGGTAGGTACAACTACCCTTGTGAAAAATATTAAATGTGTGATGCAATTTATTTAATGCCTAAAAAGATATTACATAATGAGCTATCATCTATCTTCTAGAATGCCACCTAGGATAACTATCTTGATCTTGTGGACAATATTAAATGATAAGTTACAAAAGTAACTCATGAAAACTAACCTATTCCAACTAAGCCTAAGTAAGCTTAATGTGTAAATGATTTTACACTAAAAACCCCCTTAAGTGCCTCTTAGAGAGAGAGAGAGAGAGAGAAACTATTGCACATATGATGTATGAAATGGGTCCTAGCAACTAGGCCATGTTAGGTACCCATTTACAACTAATCTCTCATAAATAGAGAAAATAAGAAAACCATGTGAGACAAAATTCCTCTCCCAAAAGAGATATTCAAATCATGTACAAGTGATGGATCATGTGATCTATGGAGGTCTCAACATAAACACCCCATAAGAGCTACATCCATCATGAAGATACAATCGACTTCCTCCCCATAAGAGGTATAGAGAGAGACCATGTTGTGCTCCTATAATGAATTATACAATGCAAGAATGGTTACTGGTCTAATGCTTAGAAAACACTTGTCTCCCCTTAGGAAGAAAAAAAAAACCATGTATAAATGTAGGAATGCTTCCCATTCAGTATATCTTGTGAAAGATGGAAGAATGAAGAATGATGATGATGTCTTTGAAAATTGCTCATTTATTTCCTTGTCACAAAATATTATGATGTCACAATCTAATCAGGTACATACCCATTCAAAGAGGAAGATGAAAAGTTAGAAATATATGGAAATTGATATAGAATATGCTCCAAAGATGAATATGATGTGACAATAGAATTGCAATCATTTTCATTGAAGAGGAGAGACAACCCCTCAATTGTATCCTCCAACTATGTAAAAGAAGAATGATAAACCAAGGTTGAAATAACTAAAGTGAAGTCATCCTTAAAGCACAAATCTAGAAAACTAAAAGTATGTCATCCCACCAAATCTGAAAGAAAATGATGATCATGTTGATCAAGAACAATGGTAGCCTCATATGACTCTAGATAAGGATTCAAGGATGTAAGAATTTGCCTATAGAAACCTAATATCTAGAGGTCATTCAATAACACAAAAGAAAGAGAGAATAAGATGGACAAGAATAAATTGTATTATCATCAAGATGCAATAATTAAATTGTTTAACCGCATACAATGTACATGTTCTACTTATATAGGCATGGAAAAAGGATAAGAGAGAACACAAGGATGACATGTGGCTCAATGAGATGTAAGGTTAGGTAGAAGAAAATAATAGATAATTCTGCAAAAGGTGGATCACCCATTGAAGGTGGAATTATCCTTCCACTATAAGTGGATATGAAAATGTGATAACAAGATCACACTGCCAAAGGTGGGATTTCTCCTACAACCATATTCCCTAGATATGCAATTCCCTAAGTGTCTCCTATGAGAATTACTATGAAATGTTTTGTCCTAGGTAAACTTAAGTAAAGTATAATTATATGAGAAATTAATCACACCAACAACCCCCCTTAAGTGAAACTTAGGGGAATGTGTACTCAAGCTAACAATTTAAGATGGGCCTTGGATACTAGGCCATGTTAATAGGTACCCATGTACAATATGCAATACAATCTCTCACAAACAAAGAAAAGGAGAAAACTCAGTGGGAGTAAAACTCCCTCCCAAAAGAAAGATGGAAATAAAAAATAACTCTCAAAGAAGAAGAATTAGTACAAAACACATGTGAGGAAAAATTCCCCTCCATAAGAGATAAGAAGAGAGACAACGTACCCCCCCCCCCCCTCAGTGTATAATATAAACCAATGGTAGATGCTTTAAGTTGGATGTAGAATATGATCTACGATCAATGAACAATGTTCTTCTCCTTTTGAAGAAACAAAACCAAAGGTGTATAAATGAAGTATCTCCAATCTTGATAGTAATATATAGGAAAAAACTTCAAGATATATAGATTCTCTAAAGGGTGAACCCACAATAGCGGGTTACACTTTTTTGCCTAAACAGATACTGAACTCTACATTTTGAAAAAAACTTTCAAATTTGGATGCATATTGTCATTAAACCTTTTGAAATCAGAAGATGAATTAAATTAAAGTCTTTTAGGATTTTCTTTCTAGATTCTAAATTTTTTAAAATTTTTTTTGAATTGATTTGAATGGTTTTTTCTTTCTCCTACGAAAATTGGTATGTTGTTGAAAATGTCATTTTCAAAGAGTTACATTGTTCTCATAGAGCATAACTTCTTTTCTAAAATAGATATCAATGTGCTTCTTTAGAATTTAGTTTTGTAACATCCATATGGAATTCATGCAATTGGTTCCACAACATTATCATGATTATTGCATATTTTATTAACATTTGAAGTTGACTAAACAGTAATTTTGACATACCTTGACTATATAGCTTATAACTTGTCATGTATTTATCTAATTTCAAAAAAAAAATTGATAGAAAGTAGACTTGAAGATGGAGGGCACTGTTATTTTCCAAAAAAAATTATCTTTTCTACTATTTTTCATTGAACGTCAAACTCAAAGGTTTCTAATTGATAAAAAATCTACATTCAATTAATGTCAAGAAACATATACATAATAAACTCAAAAATTATCAAATCTATAATTGTTAGAAAGCTCATTCCGAGTACTTGTGTTATACAAAAGGACATCTCCTTATTGTTTCATTTGACCCCTGCAATTGAGCCCCAAAGCCATAAAATGTTCAAAATTTTATCAAAATTTTCAAATTGCCCTTACTTAGGGACTTTTGATCGAAACTATCTAGTTTCGATAGAAAGTACTTTCTATCAAAAGTACTTGAATGGTTTAATATTGGTTAAGCCATTTGCCAAGTTACTTTTTATAGAAACTATTGACTTTCGATAGAAAGTTAGAAATGAATTTCGATAGAAACCTATGTTGGCCAATTTGGTGTCGTTTCGGATTAATAACGATTACATATATAAATAAATATATGTTTTTCTCATCTTATTAATTTGAAAGTTGCAGAATAATTCATATTTTGGAGAAGGAAGACTTTTGAAGAGACCTTATTGTTCATAAGAGACTGAACAAAGACTACGTGAAGAAGCACGAGAAAGATATTATCGTAAGAAGCAAGGTATCTCTCTCTCTCTATATATATATATTTTAAGTTGATGGTTAGGACTTGTCTTAATGAAATATGTAAGCATGATATTGCAATACCTAATTAGACCTAATTTGATAAAGAAGACCTAATTATCTACTTAATAAGACTAAGAAGACATAATAAGATACCTAATTAGGCCTAATCTGAGTATTATGACCCCTTAAGACCTAATGTTCAACCTATTAGGACCTAATATGAGTAATATTTGAGGATTCAGGACCTAATATGAGTAATAAGACCCAAATTAGGACCTAATATCATTAATAGGATGGTCCTTAGATGTAATTAGACCTAGTTAGACCTAATAATACTAATTAACGCCTAATAAGACACGTGACTAGTCCTAAGTATACCTAATATGAGTAATAGGACCCCTTAAGACCTAGTTAGACATATTAGCTAACCTATTATGACCTAATTTGTTAAATTTAGTAATAAGACGTAAGAGTTCCCATTAAGACCTAATACTTGACTAATTAACATAAGTAATTTAAAAGACCTAATTAGACCTTTAATAAGACTAATTAACACTTAATGTGAGTAATAGGACCTACTTGTACACCTAATATGAGTAATAGGACCCCTTAGGCATAATTAGACCTATTACGAGGTCTAATATGGATAATATAACCCATAAGGCCTAATTAGACTAATTAACCCCTAATATTTCCTAGCAAGACCTCATTATACTAATTTTTGTAGAGAATTTACATGTGAGTAATATGGCCTAATATGTGTAATAAGAACTAATATTGAATAGTAATAGTACCTAATTAGGGGCCTATTTATGAACTTAATAGGACCCCTTAAACCAAATTAGTCCTAATAAGCCATAATTCTCTATCTCATATGAGTAATAAGATCCCTTCTAGGTGTAATTAGATCTAATTAGACTAATTAACACCTAATATGCTCGTACTATGACCCCTTAAGACCTAATTAGACCCAACATGCTTAATATGATCTCTTAAGACCCAATTAGACCTATTAGGACCTAATTAAATCTGATTAGATGCAATTAGACCTATTAGGACATAATTATACCTAGTTATCTAGGTCTATTAAAATATATGATAGGTAATGTGACCCAATAAAACCTATTAGGACCTAATTAGACCCAATTCAATGTATTAGGACCTAATTAGACCCATAAGATCTATTAGGACCTAATTAGACCTATTAGGACCCATTATAGGTTATATGATCCCTTAAGACCCCATTAGACCCACTATGAGTAATATGACCCCTTAAGACCCATTAGCACTTAATTAGACCCAATTAGACATATTAGGACCTAATTAGACCCAATTAGACCTATTATGACCTAATTATACCTATTAGGACCTATGATAGGTTATATGACCCCTTAATACCCCATTAGACCCACTATGAGTAATATGACCCCTTAAGACCTATTAGCACCTAATTAGACCCAAATAGACTTGTTAGGACCCATTTAGACCTATTACAACCTAATTAGACCCAATTAGACCTATTAGGACCTAATTATACCTATTAGGACCTATTATAGGTTATATGACCCCTTAAGACCCTATTAGACTCATTATGAGTAATATAACCCCTTAAGACCTATTAGCACCTAATTATACCCAATTAAACCTATTATACCCAATTAAACCTATTAGGACCTAATTAAGACATATTACCACCTAGCTAGACCCAATTAGACCTATTAGGACATCATATGAGCAATAGGGCCCCTTAAGCATAATTAGAATTATTATGACCTAATTAGACATAATTAGACCTATTAAGACATAATTAGACCTAATTAGACCTATTAGACATATTAGGACCTAATTAGACCTTATTAGACCTATTAGGACCTAATTAGTCTTTATTGGACCTATTAAGACCTATGATAGGTTATATGACCCCTTAAGACCCCATTAGACCCACTATGAGTAATATGACACCTTAAGACCTATTAACACCTAATTAGACCTATTAGGACCTAATTAAGACATATTGGCAACTATTTAGACCCAATTAGATGTATTAGGACATTATATGAGCAATAGGACCCCTTAAGAAAAATTAGACCTATTATGAGTTGATTAGACCTAATTAGACCTATTAGGACCTAATTAGACCCAATTAGACCTATTAGGACCTCATTAGACCCAATTAGACCTATTAGGACATCATATGAGCAATAGGACCTCTTAAGAATAATTAGACCTATTATGACCTAATTAGACCTAATTAAATGAATTAGACCTATTAGGACCTAATTATACCTATTAGAACCTATGATAGATTACATGACCCCTTAAGACCGTGTTAGACTCACTATGAGTAATATGATTCCTTAAGACCTATCAGCACCTAATTAGATCCAATTGGACCTATTATGACCTAATTAGACCCAATTAGACAAATTAGGACCTAATTAGACCCAATTAGACTTGTTATGACCTAATTAGACCTTTTAGGACCTAATTATTCCCAATTAAACCTATTAGGACCTAATGAAGATATGTTAGCACCTAATTAGACCCAATTAGATCTATTAAGACATCATATGAGCAATAGGACCCCTTAAGCATAATTAGACCTAATTAGACCTATTAGACCTATTAGGACCTGATTAGACCTATTAGGACCTATGATAGGTTATATGACCCCTTAAGACCTTGTTAGACCCATTATGAGTAATATAACCCCTCAAGACCTATTAGCACCTAATTAGACCCAATTAGATCTATTAGGACCAAATTAGACCCAATTGGACCTATTATGACCTAATTAAACCTAATTAGACCTATTAGGACCTAATTAGACCCAATTAGACCTATTGTGACCTAATTAGGCCTACTGGGACCTATGATAGGTTATATGACCCCTTAAGACCCCCATTAGACCCACTATGAGTAATATGGCCCCTTAAGATCTGTTAACACCCAATTAAACCTATTAGGACTCAATTAGACCCAATTTGACCTACTAGGACCTAATTAGCCCCAATTAGACCTATTAGGACCTATGATACATTATATGACCCCCTAAGATCCCATTAGACATACTAGGACCTAATTATACCCAATTAAACCTATTATGACCTAATTAGACCTATTAGGACCTATGATGGGTTATATGACCTATCGATACTTATCTTATGATTAATAGGACTCTATACATAGGAAATTTCATTCAAACTTTAGTTTAATAATTTTAACTTCGTATGTAGGAAATGCTCAAGAAGCACAACCTTATGAAGTTGGAGAAGGGTCATCACAAGATCAACAATCCCAAACCTTCAGAAGTTGGAGAAGGGTCATCGCAAGCTCGACAACACAACCTTCAAAAGTTGGAGAAGGGTCATTACAAGCTCCACAAGCATAACTTTTAGAATATCAAACAAGTACACATCTCTCTCTCTCTCACTGACTCTCTTTCAGTGTCTCGATTTAGCCTCTTTGTGGTGAATATACATTTTGGGTCTTTCCCCTTAAGACTATTGTTTTTGTTGTGTACATATCCTTTGATGAATAAAATGTTGGACAAGGGGCATCCCAATTTGAAGTAATGGACTTTTGAGAAGGGTCATCCCAAGGTCAAAGAAGGATGTGTTTCTCTCATTAGTTTATTAATTATTCCCTTTAACATGAGCTTGTTTCTACTTATTTCATCAAGGTTCCCTTAAGACGAGCTATTAAGATATTTTTTCAATTTTGTTTACAGTTGAAATACAAGCAACATATGATAATATTAGTCTTCCCCAATAGTTGAAGATAAAAATTAATCATAAAAGTATAGATCATTTAATTGAAATGGATGTGGAAAAATTGAGAGATTATGCTAAAAACTACATAAATACTATGAAGAGGGCATTGAATAAGAATTCTAAGAAAATAATTGCACAATTTGAGAATCTTGATACACTTGAAAAAACCCAACTATTATCAATTACACTTCTTAAAGATGAGTTAAAAGAGCCATTAAAATTGTTTGGTGTAGATGCAAGTTTGAAAAAGATAAAATCGAGTAACGTAAAAAAAAAATTGTTGAAAGTGTTAAGGAAGGTTTGCAGTCCATTGGGAAAACAACTAGATCTGCAGATAAGTCCATTTCAAGAAAAGTGGTACTGACATCTAGTTTAAATAAAAACATGTCCCAAAAAAGACAAATTTATTCACTTTCATCTCATATTGGGTATAGTAGGAAGACAATAACACATTATTTGAAAAGGAGAATCAATTTGGATGATACCACATAGGAAGGTAATTGGGCACTAATGTGTAGAGCTCCTCACTCTGATAGGATTAAGGAAACAATTAAGAACTTGGTTATGACATTTTGGACTTATCATACTCATCCTTCACCAAATAAAAGAGATGTTACCAAGAAGAGGACTAGGCCTAAGGAATATTTTCATCACACAAAACATTGGTTGTACAAAAAAAAACATGAATTGTATCTCTCATTTTGCAATTCAAATCCTGACATTAAGATTGGACAAACAATGTTTGAAAGATTAAAGCCATATTTTATAAAGATAAATAAATCTTTTGAAACTTGTTCTTGTCGATATTATATTAATTTTGATCTCTACCATTAAGGGTTTAGAAAGATGATAGAA
>BSBK01001179.1:3955000-3980000 GCA_027943335.1 Chamaecyparis obtusa | reverse complement strand
TTGGGATTATTTCTATTTTTTCTACCAAGGCGCCTTTTTCTAGGTTTTCGCCAAGGCACGATTTTTCTTTTTTTCTAATTTTTTTGTTCTTTTCATTTTTTTCTTTTTTATATTTTTTTTATATTTGATTTTTTGTGGATACATCAAGCTACGTATGACCAGTTTTTCACCAGGATGATCATTTTCTTAGGACATTTTATGATTTTTAAGATTTTTTCCAAGATCATAGATTGTTGTACAAGAAGGAAAATTCTTAGTTATAGAATTGTTGCAGGTGAAGAGCATTGAGAGGATCTTTGAGATCGTCATCATTTGTAGTAGCTAGCTGATAAGCTTCAGAACCAGATGGTGTAGTAGTAATAGGAGAATCCATCTAGTAGTGTGCAGCTATCAAAAGTTTCATAACCAAGGAGAGATCATTCAAGTTATATCCACAAATACCCTCATGGACCTCTCTTAATACTTTGTCAGATTCCTCATGTTCTAAATGCCTAAGGAGAGTACCATCTAGACTTCTTTGAAGCAAGTCATTAGTGATGAGTAGATACTGATGTGAAATTTTGGAAAGAGTAAGATGGAGCTGAGACTATGAAGTATGAGAGGTAATGATGGTAGAGTGGAGTGAGTCATAAGATGGAATCTTGAATGGAAACTTTGATTTTTCTTTTATATCCGAGTCTTTTAACTTGGGAATCCACTTATTCTTTGATCTTTCTTTATTTTGAGATGCTTTTGATAATTCTTTGATGATGGATTTAGGAATCCACATTTTCTTTGATTTTATTCTTTTATTTTTGGAGATCCCTTGTGATATCTTGAATATTTCTTTTTTCCTTGTAGTCACATGTCGATTAGATGGGACATGGTGACCTTTAGATATAAGTGGATTCTTGTACTTTTGATTTTGATGTTGTACATCCAAATTACTTCTAGAATACTCAAGAATTATGGATGAATGAGTTTGATATGATTGGTTTAGATGGAGGGATGGATAGCAAGCGGGTTAGCCACTTGATTCAGGAAGGAAAAGTGAAAGAGATTCAACAGGATCAAGTGTAAAGACACTAGTATCATCGCCATCATTCATGAATGAATCAGATAGATCAAGAAAAGTATCCTCTATAGAATATTGTTGATCATGAGTCATCCTAGAAGAGTTGGAGGATTTTAGAGGAGTATTATGTGAGTCTAACCTAGATGGTCAATTTTGAGAACTAGTTCCCTCTTTAGGTGGCAGGAGTGCACGACTAGGAACCAACTCAATCCTAGATCTTCCTATGTTGCATGAATATGTCAAAGGATGAGGTATTATATACCCGTGATTTGTTTGATTAGATGAAGTGTTGTTTTGAGTAGATTTCCCATAAGCCATAGGTATGATTTCCACATAAGGGTGGAAATGATCTTCATCGTTAGCTTGATATTAAGCATTAGAGCTTACTCCTCTTTCAAAGTTTGTAGTAGGAGAATATCTATGTATGAAATCAACTGGTATTTCCATAGTATCATTTGATAAGGAATCCCACTCATATTCATTTGAGTATGTTTCATTGTTGCAATATTTCCTGATGTAATCAGCTAGAAACATAGTAGGAGGTAGATTTTCTTCATCACTGTCATTTATCACAGGAAGTGTTCTTTTGGAAATAGGAGCTTTCTCGGTAGAAGGAGTAGTAGAGTAGTGTAGAATAGGCATATCCAAGATATAGGAGACATCATCTAGTTTCCCCCAATCAGTATGCATGTAATTAGAGTCAATGGCATGTTCAACAGTAGCAACATTATTATCAGTAATGACAGTAGGATTTTGTTCAGTAGACTGGGTATAATCCTCTTGGTTAGGACCAGGGTCATGTTCCTGAGGAGCTTGAGAAGGTAGATAGGGCTCTCCTTGATAGTCTGGATTATAATTTCAAATATGCAAGAGCCTTTCATATGTCATAGGTTGGATTTATGCTTCTTCATCATCATCTAAATCCTCATATGCATGAGTTTTGCAACTAGGTTTTATAAGTCTATGTTCATGATAGCCGACTCCAGTTTTGTCCTTAGGATTTCTGAATTTAGCATGTAAAGGTTCAAGTAGACCTTTGCCTTTTCCAAGAGGACTTTTTCCATCATGTCCCATTTTTTTCATAAGTTGATAGCCCATACCATACTTTTTAGGTGAGTTGTTAGTATGTTTCTCCTTTTGTTCAACTTAATTGCTCTTGTAGAGTAAGGTAGCACTTTCAACCCTTTCTAGCTCTAGGAGAATTGTAGCTTTAATCATTCTAGTACCTTTGTGAATAACAACTATTGTAACTAATGGAGATGATTTACCATGAGATTTTGAAGAGCTGGGAAAGGTATCCAATTGATAGGTTCTTGTACAAGTAGGTTTGACAAGTGTTCTTTTTCTATAATTTGATAGAGGTACTTTTTCCCTTGCTTTTGATTTGTCAGGAGGTGATCCTTATTTATTATGAAGAACCATTTGATCTAATTTCTTAGGATTGTTATAGGCACATGCTGAATATGTAGGAATGGTTATCTCAATTTTGCCATGAGGGAATTTTGTGCAACAATGATATGTTGAAGGCACTACTTGCATTGCATGGATCCAAGGACAACCTAAAATTATGTTGTATGCCAAGGGAATACCAAGACTTGATAGATAACATCCCATTGAATAGGACCTACCTGAATAGGCAAGACTACCAGGCCTTTAGATGAATGTTCCTCTTCATTGTATACTTTGATCATTATCTTGCATCGGGGAATAACAACATGCTATGAGAAACTGAGAGCTTTAACCAAATTGAAAGTGAAAATGTTCAAACCCATGCCTCCATCTATCAAAATGAGCTTAACTTGATACTGATGGATGGAGACTTCAATATGGAGAGGTTGATTATTAGGATAACTAATAGATGTTTCAGCTATTTTAGAAAAAGAGAGATGAGGTGGAGAAGTGAGGTGACAGACCATGGACTGGAACTTATCAATGTATAGGTCTTTAGGTACATTTTCTGCAAGAAGGGCTTGATCAAGAATCTCCTTATGAGAAGGAGAGAGTTGCAGTAGCTCAAGTATAGAGATCTAAGCTAAGGAATGTTGAAGTTGGTCAACCAGATTAGGATCCTGTGCAGTCAAAAACATAGATGGTTGAGTTGTTGAGGTTGATATCTTCTTAGGAGCATAGGAGGAAGATGAATCTTCTCTTGAAGGAGTGATTTTCTCTTGAGAGCAAGTGACCACATTAATGATTCAAATTTATCTTTTCCTTTAGTGTGATCAAAGGATTCAATCATGTTGATCACATTGTTACTATTAGAATAGGTGTAGGCAACCTTATTATCCTTTTCCTTGGAAGATTGCCCTTTTTAAAATTTAGGAAAAGGATCCTTTAAAGCCTTGTGATCATTGTTAGCTTGTAGGGAATCAACCACAATAGCCCCATTATCAATTAGATTCTGGATGAGATTCTTGCATTTCATGCATTCATTTGTCTTACGGTCTTTATTGTGATGATAATTGCAATAGTGTTTCTCATTCCACCATTTAGGCTTGATCTCAAGATCATAGGGTCTTGAGTTTTCAGGAAAAGTAATAATCTAATTAGCTAAAAGCATCTTCAGAGCATTCTCAAGTGATTCTCCAAGGGGAGTGAATTTTATCTTAGGTCTAGAAGTCCAAGGCTTATCATTTTTAGCTTTCACAACAGTAGATAGATTGAAAGATTTCTCTTTAGGAGTGGTAGACTTTGAAGTTGTAGCCATGATTATGTCATTGATGACATCCTTAGTCTTTTTCTATAATTTATTTGTATCCTTTTTATGATGGTTGTTGGAAGAGGACTTGGATTGAAGAGTAATATTGCCCTTACAAACAAGGATATCCTCTATGTGAATAGAAGATTCAACTAGTTTATCAAATGAAGTATGATTTTGCATCTATAATGCATAATTCATTTCATGAACTAGAGTAGAATTGATGAATATGTCAATCTTTTCAGTCTTGGGAATCTTTCAAGGATAGCATGATTATAGATTTTTCCATCTTTGAAGGAAAGCCACAAAATATTCATCTTGACGTTGTTTGATGTTACAAAGATCAAGCATGGTGATAGTATGTTGAATGTTGTGAGATTATTGTTGACTAAATATTTGCACTAGCTTGTCAAAAGACTACATAGGAAGAGATAGTTTAGTGAACCAGTCCATGGCTTGACCACTAAGACTCATAGGAAAGAGTCTCATAAGATAAGTGGGTTCATGTAAGAACTTCATGCTGAGTGCACAAAACTCCCTGATGTGATCATGAGGGTCTTTGCTACCATCATACTTTTTATATTTAGGAAACTCAACCTTTTGAGGGAAAGGAGGTGTGTATAGATCCTTGTCGAAAGGAAATGAGAAAATAGCCTCAAGAGAAAAAGATGTTCTTGGTTGATCTTTCTCTTTTTCCAAGTGTTGCATATGTTTCATCATGTCTTCCATCTATTTCCTGATGATTTCCATTTCAGATGGTTCTTCCTTTTTTATTAGATTGTCAACATCAAAGTCGTGTGGTAGCTTAACTCCTTGTGAGGCTAGATGCAAGAAGTATTGATCTTTTTTTTTACTCAACGTCAACTTCATAAGCCTTTGCCAGAATTCATCTTATTGAAACTGCAAGATGTCTTCCTTAGTTATTTCATTGTCTGAATCACCACCTTGTGAGCAATGGGATCTATGTCTAGTATTTTGAGAGTCATGTTGTTAGCCATGTCTAGAGTTGGGAGGATCTTGGTTGTTTTGTCCAAAGTTCTTGTCACCCAATTATTTTAGGAATTCCCCAATCCTCTTGTTTCATTATTCCACGATTAGAGTGTAAGAAACACTATGTTACCGAAAGGTTTGATCCAAGGTAGAGGACCTTCCTTGGCTGAGCTATCAAAGGTAGCTTCGAGTTGCTTTCCTTCATGGATCTAAGATCTAGTTATGACTGGCATGAAAGAAGATTGTCAAAAGACAAATAGGATGACTTGATGTTCAAGCTAGGGAAGTAAACGTGTTCACTTTTCCAAAGTGTAAAAGTGTGAGAGATATAGAAAAGATAACTTGCAACAAAGTGTCCAAGATGTGGGTAGATCCCTATGTATGAAACTTGTGAACAAGCAAGAGGTTGGATAGAGCATCCAAGAGATTTTATCAAAGAGATGGTGGACAAGTTTGAATTCTACTAGCCAATAATGTAGTCAAGAGACCACAGTAATCTTTTCTAGCTAGAGGCAATTCCTAACATGCTGGAATATACAAAATAATAAGATGAGCTAAGGGTAACAATGGAGAAGTAATGTTGACAAAAGTTTGAGCTTAGTCCAAGATTTTAATTCAAAGGATTACAAGATTGATTGATAAGATTGGAGTGTTTCCTAGACAAGGTTTTTTTGAAAGCATGTAGTGTGAGAAAACAATAGTCTTAAGACAATCCAACAAGGGACAAAGCAACCTTGTGGATACAAGCATATGTGAGGTCTTAGTAAGGTTAAAAAATGTTCAATTTTAGCAAGTGTGTGTTCAAAAAATATTTTCACAAGTCTTAGCACAAGAAGACACGTCAAGAAAACTACCTAGGGTCAAGTGGGAAGTGTTCCAACCTTTTCCCACAACTTGATACTCCTTCGTCGCACACAAATTGATGTTATTTTTGTCATGGATTTTCATCAGAGGAAGTACCTATGGTGAGTGTCTTGGGGTGATCCAAGTAAAGTCCACTTGGATCAATCCTTGCACAAAGGAAAGCACACGACCAAAAAGGATAGATTTTAAGTCCTAAGGTGTTTAGTAAAGGTCTTCATTCATGTCTACCCCTTGTATTTCTACAAAAGGAATTAAGGCATATAGCCCTAAAATCACCCAAGATGCATAGTCTTGCAAGAAATATTTAAACCTCTCGGCCCTATAAAAAGTGATTGTACTCCCCTTATAGGCTTGCAAACAATATTTAGACCAAGAAGGCCCTACAAGCGCCCAATCAAGTGTAGTCTTTATTAGCGAGATTTAGACTACTAGGCCCTATACATGAAGAAACATTAGGAATAGAAATAGCCAAGTCTTCTCTCTCTTTGGATTAAAAGAAGCTTTTGATCATTATAGTAGGGTGGAGTTAGCTAGATTTTCTTGTTCCCCACTTGGGTCATTCCCAAAAGATTTCTCTCTTGATAGGCTCTCTAAAGGCAAATGAAATAAAAGAAGTGGATAGCTAGTGGAGGTCTAGATTTCTGATTTTCCATGAGGAAAAGAGCATACTCTCCCAATCCATAGTGTCTCCTAGACACATCAAGCACATGTTCATTTACCCAAGACTAATTGCAAGTGACCAATCAAGTAGGTCAATATTTCTAATTTTCCAAAAGGAAAAGAGCATACTCTCCTACTACTCAATCAATCACAAGACAGTAAGCCTTCTAGTTAAGCTAGGTGCCTAGAAATCAAATGTAAGAAAACACAAAGTTTATTTGTTTCTCCAAGGAAACCTACAAGACAAAAGCATTAGTAGTTTCAAGATGAAGTCTTTGACAAGCGTCCTACATCACAAAACATTAGTAGGCATGAAGATATGAGCTATTTTGACAAGAAAACCCTACAAAACCACATGTTAGGGCATAAAAAGAGTACAAATAGAAGCAATATCCCTGTAAGACAACTTTTTAGTTATTGTTGGAAGACCAGAGAATATGAAAATATAAGAAAAATCAAGCAATCTCAACTAAAACCCAAACTATGATAGAAATAAAATCTAGGCGACAGTTAATCAGTCTGTCAGAAAATCGTATGATAGACCATATAGAAGCAGAACAACATTTCAGAATGACATGATATATCTTATAAAGGTTGGGAAACATTTCTTTGTGAAACATAATGATGTTTTAGAAAATGCATAATTTTGCCTAGCAGTATGTTGGAATGTCGACTGGGTATAGAAGGAAATGTCATACGAATTTTTAGTCTACAAAAATAAAAGTGACGAACCTGCGATGATAAAGAACAGAAAGTGCAAGAAATGGAGCTAAATTTGAGAAACCAGCCCCACGATGGGAGCCAAAAATGTGTGCTGAAAAGTTTGACACAGTTCTATGAACCATTACACTTGAGAGAATTCATGGAAGATGATATCTCAAGAAGCATCTCATAGCTTCCCAGTTGAAGCAAGTTTAATCCTTCTCATGATGCTCATCAAATTGGCATAGAGGATTAATGACTTGACTACTCCAAAATGGAAGATTCAAAGTGCAAGAAATGAAGCTAAGATGTAAGGATGTAAGCTAGAAATGAGAGATTAAGATAAGAATGTCTGCAAACAACTAGTAATCTAGAATGAGAATGCAAGAGCTAATCTATGAAGCAATACAAGAAACAAACTACGTTAACAATGCAAGATTAAGCTATAAATGAAGTTAAGCTATGAAATGAGAACAACTGAGAGCTAAGAATTAAAATTAGCAATATTATTCTAAGAAAGTAAGAATGTAAAATGTAAGAGCTTAATATGATCTAGATAGAAAATGAAGATACAAGGATCCTTGAGCAAGGGAAGAGCTTCCTTTTAAAGGAATTTCCTCAAGAACAAAGGGCTAAGATTAAGGGGCAATAGAATGAGTGGATGAGATGGAGAGAAAAAATGGGATGCAAGGAGATGCAAGGTTGGGTAGAAATGAGTGGTGATGATTAGGAGGCAAAAATAGATGTTAGCCGGTAGAATAAGACAAAATAGCATTTGAAAGCACAAATCTCTTTCAATTGCCAATTAATCAAGATTAAGTGGGTGCACACATGTGAATGTGTTATTTTAACAAAAGTGTAGAAACTTATATTAAAAGTAAGGTTATAGAAATTAAATAAATATGCAAGCTCTAGAAATTAGACCATAGTATAAGCTTGATATAAGATTTTTGATTTAATTATTTAAAGGGGATTTTAAGGATTACTCTGCATAATGACACTTAGCAAGAGGTGATTTGATCAAGAGGGGGGCTCAAGTTCTAGTAGACCAGTTTTAGGTGATTACAGATAGAAGATCAATCCATCGATGCAAGAGGGTAGACAAAACAAGATCCATGCATTCAGTTATGAGTACATATAGTAATGTGTGGTCATTGTACACTAGAGATTACTCATGCTTTTGTTATAAATGCATTTCTAAAAACTATGGTGAATGTATCAACCAAAAATGTGGATATGTTAGTGAATGGAATTTGGTTCCACTAGATGTTACTAATACAAATGATGAAGTTGTGGATGAAAGCATTGACAAAATTCTATTGATTTCTACTGATTATGACCACATTTAAGGTTTGATAAAAATTGGTAAATGTATAAATTTATAGGATTCATGAACTCAATCCATAAATAAAGTCTGTTTAATTTATATTTATAGGTCAAATTGAAAACATATTTTGTAGGACATTTTTTTGCAGTAATAGCAGAGCCTATAAATGTGGAAGGTGTTAGTTACTATTTATTACATTGTACCAAGGAGAGGATGAAGCTAACAAAGAATGAAACAAGTAATGAAATTATGTTTCCCATGGGTTAGTAGTGTGTTTATTTTTAACCTATTACTTGATTGAGGTCCAACTTGCAATGGAATTATACACGTGTTTATGGTTAATTTCACATCTATATATATGTTGTTGAACTTGTATGTGCAGGTTCAGTTGTTGTGCAAGGAACATATTTGAAGAAAATAAAAATACTTAAACATGGGATTTGAACATTTGTTTGATTATCAACCTAACAACATTGTTTATTAGTATAGCCATCTTGTAATTGTCGTTATCTTATCTTTTCATCCAATGACAAGATGTGGCATTCGTAAGTGGAGACTTGATATTGATGACCATGAGAGAATATTAAATGTTATTCAAAAGCAAGATGAACCAATTGATGTGGACTAAATCATGCATGAAATATGATCTGTACTAAATTTGTCATGGGTGAGACTAGATATTTTCTTAGCTCCATTCTTTCTTATCGGTGCTCGTAGTGAATGGAGCAATTTTCAAAAAAAATTATAATATCTAAAAAATATCTTAACGATATGATTTATTACTTATCTAGGAATATGAATGTGGTGTAGGAGCACCCTTCTAAGGGCTCCCAGCATCACCAATTTTGTTGTGGAAGAACTTTTTTATGAAGGTTTGTAACTAGAATAAGAGCTAGAAGCTCACTTGGTGTGTGTAGGCCTAGTCTAGGTCCTAGAGTCCTAGGTTGGTCTTCCAATTCTGATGGTACAGTGACTCAGAGCATGATGTCATCCTAAGATCACTGCTTATTTATATTGGTCATAGTCTTAAAATAGGAGTTTGGAAAGTTTTAGCACAAGTGTTCCTTGTAATAGACCTAAGGATGGTCTTAGGAGATAGTGTGAGAAAAAGTTGCTTGAGCAAGAAAAAGTTGCTCCAAAAGTTGCTAGCAACTTTTCAAAGTTGCTTAGAAACTTTTCTCAAAGAAGGTCTAAACCTTATCAAAGCAGCTCTAAGCCCTAACCCCACTCTAATCCCAAGGAGGAGACTATTTATGACTTGTAAAACCCTAATTCAAGGGTTGGCATTCATTTTGTACGACCTAGAGTTGGAAAGACCTGTCTGTGACTTAAAACGTGTGACAGTCAAGCTTAATAGCATGATTTGATTGTGTTCATGAATTAAACTTAGCATCTTGGACATTGTACATTTTTTTAGTTGAGTTTACTTTCATTTTGAGTTCTTAGAGTAGTTTCTTTATTCATTTGTTTGTATATAAGCTTTTGTTTTGAATCTGCCAGTCCCCTGTCTAGTTTGAAGGGGTTTGTAATGTAGGGCCTGTAACTCCTATCCCCACTATGGAAACACCATGGGTCTTTGGGATATGGTAGTACAGACCGGTGTTCCAAGACTCGGACTCGCCTCGGACTCGAAAAGCTCAAAATGGACTCGGACTTGAACTCGGCACCCGAACTCGGCAAGGACTCGGCAAATCAAAAAACCCATGAAATGCAAAGATTTTTAAGGATTTTAAGTTTTTTTCCTGCAATATTTAGTCAATTAACATCTAATACACAATAATTGAGATAAATAGAAACTCCTTTGCACACATACACAACTTTGCATAGATCACATAAGTAAAAATACGGATTTCTGAAGAAAACTAGTTAAAGTTACTGACACTGTTAAACCAAATAACATATAGAAATCTGAAATATAGTGTCACTGTCAAATGATAAATCAAAATGTCTACAATATTCATGGAATATGAAATCCATGGAATGAGAAGTTCAAAACATATATCAAAGATTCAAAATAAAGGCTCATAGCCTCATAGTAGCCTATGTCCTCCTACGAGTATGCCTAAAATGACAAATGGAAGACTCTATAGCCATCCTCTCTCCCTGTGTCTGAGGCTGAACCGAAACAAGATCCTCAGTGACATGCTCATCGGAAACCTCCTCCTCATCATCCTCCTCATCATCACCCTCCTCATAATCCTCATCATCAGACTCGGATCCACCACTGTCAGCCTCACGGTCCTGCACTGGGTCTCCTCGTGCTCTAGCCTCCTCCTGTGCCATCGCTACTGCCTCTGCCTCTCGATCCACCTGATCAACCCACTCCAAGTCTCTATCACTGAAGACAAGATCAT
Source organism: Chamaecyparis obtusa (assembly GCA_027943335.1). Lineage (NCBI taxonomy): Eukaryota > Viridiplantae > Streptophyta > Pinopsida > Cupressales > Cupressaceae > Chamaecyparis > Chamaecyparis obtusa. The sequence continues at coordinate 3,969,351 of BSBK01001179.1, read as the reverse complement.
TCATCTCAGTGTTCCACTCTTCTTGTGGATCAATGTTCTCTAATTGAATTGGAGATGTGTCAGTGCCCAAGATACGTTTGTGATGAAGGCGAAGGTTGTAGTGAACAAACACAAGATCATTCATCTTTTTCACGGCCAACCTGTTGCGCTTCTTGGAGTGTATATGCTCAAACATACTCCAATTGCGTTCGCATCCTAAAGCACTAGATGGCTGGCTCAAGATACGAATGGCAATCCTCTGTAGATTTGGCACCTTAGTACCAAACATCTCCCACCATACATCTGAAACAAGAAAATTTGAAATCAGTTCTATAACTTTAACTTTATCAATCTAGATTCTAAAGTGGTAAACCGTAATAGAATTAGAAATTAGAAATTAGAATTTGGAATCATAGATTCTTACCAGGCATCAATGTAGTTCAATTTTTTTTGCATATCTCTCGTGCAAATAAGTCCCCTTGTGCTTTGGTGTACATCTCTACCTCATGGACTGTACTTGTGGAAATTGCATCATCAAGTGACATCCTCTCTATAACATCATAGAGGCCACTCCACACCTCCCCATCAGCCTTGAAACTTGGGCTGAATTGGTATGCTGGATTAAGGAAGTAGGCAGCTGCATGTATAGGCCTGTGAAGTAGATTGTGCCATCGCCTATCAATAACATCCCATAGGGGACCATATCTATCTTGATTTCCTGCATAAAAGGATCGAATGGCCTCTTTCACCCTATCCATGCCCTCATAAATGTATCCCATTGAGGGCTTCTCTCCATCAACAACCCGTAGGAGAACAACAAGAGGTCGTACAAGTTGCAATAAATGAAGTTGAACAATGAACATAAAGTTATAAACAAGTGTTTAACAAAAAATAATGATATGAAAGGGAATTGGAAATGAGGACAAAAAGGAAAATTACATCAACAATCTCTTTGGCCGGTTGCCAAAAGTTTCTCTCATCAAAAACCATGTCAACCATGGCAGCCCCTGCAGTGGTCTTTGCATATGATGATCTTGTCCACTCCTCACATACAAACATGCCTTTCAGACTGGCCTTTGACTTGAGCATGGATTGCAACATGAGAAAATTTGTTGCAAATCTAGTGACCCCTGGACGAGACAACTCTTTTTGCTTTGTGTGTTGCCTCATAAGGTTGAGGACCCAAGTATGATTATATATATACTTGCAAATATTTCTTCCTATGTCTACACATGTTTTGATCCAAGGAAGTTTTCCAAGGTCCTCCAACATGAGGTCAATGCAATGAGCAGCACAAGGGGTCCAAAATATGTGGGGGTGCCTCTCCATAAGAAGTTTACCTACAAAAAAAATAAACAAATTAAAAAAAAAGACTTAAAGCAAGAGAAGTAAGACATAGAAATTAAAAATTAAAATAATTTAAAATTTTACCTGCTGCAACATAATTTGCTGCATTATTTGTGCATATTTGCACCACATTCTCCTCACCAACCTCCTTCAACACTCCCTCTATCACCTCACAAAGATACTCAGCATTTTTTGTCTTCCCCGAGGCATCAATGGATTTCAAAAACATTGTACCACCTGAGAAAAAATAAAGCAATTTAGTAGTAGTACTTACTACTATGATCAATGATCAATCTAATTCATAATTTCATAACTTAAGTCTTATAGCTTAAAAACTTAACATACCTGATAAGGAGACAAGGAAATTTAGAAGTGTCCTATTTCTTCTATCAGTCCAACCATTTGTCATGATGGTGCAACCCTTTGCCTTCCATACCTTACGTTGCTCCTCAATTTCAACTTGTACATCAGCAACTCGTTGGGACAAAATAGGACCTCTTAGCTCCTCATCATTAGGGGCTTTGAACCCCGCACCACAAACAGTAACAGCATCTATGGCAATTTTCCAATATGGAGACCTAAAAGCAATTAAATAAATTAATTAAAAAGAAGACCTAAAGCAAGAGAAGTAAGACATAGAAATTAAAAATTAAAATTATATATTAATAAGTACCTTGCTGCATTGAATGGAAGGTTGTTGTAGAAGAAAAAATCTCCAAGTGCTAGTTTTGCTTTGTCATGCATCTCCTTATTCCAATTCATGCCCTCAAGTGATGGTTGTGCACCAGGAGTTGTGCGTGGAGCAAAGATGGAATCAAGTGTGGATGGTTTCTTACGAACCCAACCCCCAATGCTCACACTCGCAGATGCAGAAGTAGTACTAGTAGTACTAGTGCCAATAGGAGTCCTAGCATGTGTCCTTGAAGAGCCTTGTGTAGCTAAGGCTACCATTTCTTCTGCTTGTTTCTTCTGTAATTCTTTATTCTCTTCAGCTGCCTCTAAAATAGCTATCATCCTGCGTTTGACATCTTCGGGAACCAATAAACATGCTTTGACATCCTGCTTTGGTATATGTTCAAGATGATATTTCAGCCTATTAATGCCTCCCCCATTATATGTTACCTTACAATGCCAACATGTAACAACTCCTTTTTTATGGCCAGGGATGGCATGTAACCAAGCCTCATCCCTTGCTACGGCACGAGGGTCTGCATCCGGGTTTGTTTTAGGCATACTTCCACTACCCTCAGTCTGAGACATGATGACTGGTGGCAGCTGCAATATATCATAAATAAAACAAAATAAGCATCTACAAGACTACAATATATATTATAGAAATTGAAAATCAATTTTACGGTTTACCAACACTAGAAATGTAAAATTGTAATTTGTAAATACTAAATACTAAACAAAATGGAAACAAAAAAAGATTCATGAATGCAAAAAAAAAATACAAAACAACAAAAAGAAAGTAACATACCTCTTGGAATTTGCTCTAGAAATGGAAATGCAAATCAACTTTGTAGAAGCCTCCTCCAAATGTGTCTTTCAACTCCTCTCAATGCTTACATGCAAGCTACAAAGTGCAACAAAGTTGAACAAACAATCAGCAATTCTTCAATGAGAGCCAACCGGTTTTCTTCCTAAAACCCCAATCCTCTTCTCTCAAGCCTTTTTTCTCTTTTCTTTCCTTATGCAAATGATAGAATGACCTTTTTAGGTCAAAGACATATTATAACAAGCATAAAAAACAAAAAAAACAAAACAAAATAATAAAAAAGTCCTTTTTTAAAGCGCTGAAAAGCGCTCACTGCTGGCAGAGTCCAGGCATCGGGACTCGCTGAGTCTGGTGAGTCCATGGACTCTGCAGGACTCGGCGAGTCCATGCCTGACTCGGCTGAGTCCGAGTCCAGAGGTAGCCAGACTCGGCTGGCCTGACTCTGGCTCGGACTCGCCGAGTCAGGCATGGACTCGGTGAGTCCTGGAACGCTGGTACAGACCCTAAACTATACTCATATGAAATTAGGGCCCTAGAATGCATGTGCAAGCTATTTTGAGACCCATCCCTAGGCGAGACTGAGCAATACCCGACTAGGTGTGGTCAGCAGAGAAGAAGCTCTAGAGGACAAGGGAGAGAGTTTCATGACAAGCCCTTTTGAGGGAGTCAAGAGGCATGAATGAAGGTTCACTAATGTGAAGGAGAGAGTTTTATAAATTCAATAGAGGTGTTATTGCAAATAGACAAGCCTTGTGATACAAAGAAGCCTAAAAATCCCTAGAAACCCTCATTTCTAGTGGAGGCATTGTACGGATAGTTGAAGCCCAAAACCCCAAAAATCCTTGAGGTTTGGTAAATTTAATAGATTCTATTTTTGAACTCTAGCCTTGGTTCTATGGAAGAAGTGGGTCAAAATCCCTTAAAACCCGGAGAGGAGGCCTAATAGGGCTCTTTCTAGTAGCCCTATTTTGTGAAGAAACTATGAAATCGAGTATCAACCCATCTTCACCAACACCTTGGAGACACTTCATTTGATGCAAAAACATCTTGGAAGTCAACATTTCTCTTGTTAGATCCTGTGGAGTTGATTAAGCCTTAAAACCCCTTATTGGACTATGTAAGGGAATGGAGCTAGGAGGAGTGCAAGCAAGCTAGGAAGAAAGATAGCTATACTTAGTGGATAGATTGGGCTAGGTCAGGGGATCCTAGAGTGAATAGGAGTCCTATAGACCATAGGGTGTGTAAATATCACATTGGGATCCAAGAAAAGGATTAGGGAGAATAGAATAGGTAGTCTATCCCAATCTCCCCATAAGATTGGTATCAGAGCCTATTAAGGCTTGGGAAGTGGATAGTTGGAGAGTGAATGTTTCAACCTTCAGAGGAATTAGTTGGATCATCTCAGAAGCAGAAGATGGTGACAAATGTAGAGCTAGCCAAAAAGGTAGAAGATCGAGAGGAAGCCAATAGACTCCTGGGAGAAAGATTGTATCAAATGGAACAACTCTTGGATGATGTCCAAGAAAAGGAAGATAAAGTGAAAGATAGAATGGAGGAGCAGGATTCTAAGGAAAAAGGGGAAACTATTGATGATGAAGTGCCTACACCTGATCCTCCTACTCAAGATGAGAAGTTCTTGAAGGCACTAAAGGTTGTCATTGGCAAGGCACTTGAAGGTGTTCCACTTCTTACTGGTAGGATGGACACCAAGCTTGTAATGCAATGGATAGAGGGTATGCAGAATCACTTCAAGTGTGAAGGGATCTTTGAGGCACAAAAGGTCAAAGTGGCCAAAGAAAGATTGAGAGGCCAAGCTCTAACTTGATGGAACTATCTCCAAGAAGAAAGGGAGAAAGAGGGAAAGCACCCTATTGCCAATTGGAAAGCCATGGTCAATAGAGTGAAGGAAGCATACTTGCCTACAGATTATGAAATCCAGTAGCATAGAAGAAGGTTGAACCTCAAGTAAAAAGAGATGGATGTAGCCACCTATACCAAAGAGTTCCACAAGTTGAGTCTAAGGTCCAAGGTGAAGGAGGAGGAGAGCATCAAGGTGGAAAGGTATTTAAGTGGAATGAGATGGAGTATAGTAGAGGAGATGAATCTTTTTACCCCTACCATAGTCCTTGGATGTCAGCACATGGCACAAAAGATAGAAGATAAACAAAGAAAGAAGAAGGAACCTAACTCTAAAAATAGAGGCAAAGGTAGGGACTCTAGAGGGGGTCAAAGAGGAGGTTCTAGTGGCAGAGGAGGTGACTCTAGAAGCCAAGGAGAGAGAAAACTCCTAGAGTAGGTTGTAGAGATCAGTTCAAGAGGAACATTTGTTAGAGGAAGAGGATCTTAGGGCGGTAGAGGAAGAAGCACAGGAAGAAGTAGCTCCTACTTTGCCACAATGAAGTGTTATCAATGTGGACAGCTTGGACACCCTGCCTATAGGTGTCTTGACAAACCTAAAAGCTCTAGTGGTGAAAAGAGGGTAGCCTATACCCAAGAAGATGGCAACAGTTCATGCACTAATGAAGTAAGAAAGCTAGAATCAGAAATGGGGGAGAACTTGATGTTTAGGAGGGTACTAATAAGGCAACCTAACCAAGGAGAACCCAAGCAAAGAAGAGCTATGTTTAGAGTGAGGTGCAAAATCCAAGGTAAGGTGTGTAAGGTGATAGTTGATTCAGGATCAACTGACAACATCATATCAGATGAAGCTGCAAAGAAGTTAAAACTTATAATGATTCCCCATGCAAATCCTTACAAGGTGACTTGGTTGAATCAGGAGCAGAGTGTATTGGTGAATGAGAAGACATGGGTGGAGTTTTCCATTGGAGGCTATAGGCTATAGGGACAAGATTCTTTATGATGTCCTTCCCATGGATGCCTGCCATCTCCTATTGGGGAGACCCTGGCAATTTAACAAGAAAGTGCTCTGTGATGGAGAAGAGAACTCCATTTCATTCAAAAAGGATGGTAAGACATTCAAGATTCAGTCTCTGATTGAGAATGATGAAGGAGCCTCGAGGACACCTAGTGTGTTTCTTAGCAGTGGGAAGGAATTCCTACACTTTATACATGATGTTGAAGTAGAGGGATGTGCCATTATGGTGAAACCAAAAGAGGATGAACATAAGTTTCAAGTAGAGACACCTATAGAGGTGAAGCAAATGTTAGAAGAGTTCAAGGACATTGTGAGTGATGGAACACCTGCAACACTTCCTCCAAGAATGGCTATCAGTCATCAAATAGACTTTGTACCCAGTGCATCTCTACCTAATAAAGCATCCTACAAGCTTACCCCTAATCAAAACAAAGAAGTAGCAAGGCAAGTGCAAGAGTTATTGGATCAAGGACTGATCAAGAAAAGTATTAGTCCATGTGCAGTACTGGTAGTCTTGGCATCCAAAAAGGGAGGCAAATGGAGACCTTGCACTGATTCAAGGGCCATCAACATGATTACTATCAGGTATAGATTCCCAATTCCTAGGATAGAGGATTTGATGGACTATTTAGGAGGGGCTATGTACTTTTCCAAGCTAGATCTCAAAAGTGGTTATCACCAAATAAGAATTAAGGAGGGTGATGAGTGGAAGACCACCTTTAAAACCATAGATGGGTTATATGAATGGCTTGTAATGCCATTTGGGCTTACCAATGCCCCAAGCACCTTCATGAGGTTGATGAATGAGGTCTTGAAGAACTTCATAGGTAGATTTGTGGTGGTGTATCTAGATGGCATACTCATCTATAGAAAAACTAAAGCAAAACACCTTGAGCACTTAAGGTTAGTCTTGAAGAGGCTACATGAAGAACAATTGGCCATTAACCTTGAGAAATGTGAGTTCATGCAGCAAGAACTAGTTTACTTGGGATTTGTGGTGTCCAAGGGCACTTTGAAAATGGACCCAAGCAAGGTGGAGGCAATCTTGAATTGGCCTGCCCCTAAAACAGGGACTGAAGTTAGAAGTTTCCATGGGCTGGCCCAATTCTATAGGAAATTTGTGAGAAATTTCAGTGGTATATGTTCTCCAGTGCTTGACACCATCAAGGGAGGAGTTAAAAATAAGTTCAAATGGACTGAGGCAGCTGAGAAGGCATTCCAAACATTGAAGCAAGAGGTAGCTACCAAACCTATCTTACTCTTACCTACTTTTGATAAGTTGTTCACCATTGAATGTAATGCAAGTGGTGTTGCAATAGGGGGTGTATTGATCCAAGAGGGAAGGCCTGTGGCATTTTCAGTGAGAAACTCAATGAAGCAAAGAAGAGGTATTCAACTTATGACCTATAACTATATGCATTAGTGCAATCTCTTAAGAAGTGGAGGCATTACCTCCTACCCAAAGAATTTGTGGTATTCACAGATAATCAGGCCTTGAGCTATATTAACACTCAAGAGAAGCTTAGCAATAGGCACTTGAAGTGGATGGAGTATCTCCAATCCTTTACTTTCACTATCAAGCACAAGAAAGGGAAGCTTAATAAGGTAGCAGATGCCTTAAGTAGGAAGCTCTTGACTATCCAAGAAGTTCAATTGCAGAGCATTGGAATAGCAAGTTTCAAGGATCTTTATGAGGAGGATGAAGACTTCTCAAAAGCCTACAAGGTGTGCTAGGAGCTCAAGAACCATTTCCATGGTGAGTATGCAGATTACACCCTCCAAAATGGACTCTTATTCAAAGGCAATTAGCTATGTGTGCCTAGGGGATCCATGAGGGAAAATATAATTCAAGAGAAGCATAATGGCAGCCTAAGTGGACATTTTAGCATAAAAAAAACCATGGAGCTAGTAAAAAGGTACTATTTTTGGCCTAAGTTAGCAAGGGATGTAAGAAGATATGTGGAGCAATGTGGTGTGTGCCAAAGAGCTAAAGGAGTTTCAAGCAATGCAGGGCTCTATCAACCCTTACCAGTTCCAAATAGGCCTTGGGAGTGTGTGAGCATGGACTTTGTGGTTAGAATCCCCAAAAAAAAATTAGGTATGGATAACATCTATGTTGTAGTAGACAGGTTCTCTAAGATGATTCATTTCATTCCATGTAGAACTACTCATGATGCAAGCTATATAGCACATCTCTTCTTCAAAGAGATAGTAAGGATTCATGGACTCCCATTGAGCATTGTGTCAGATAGAGATAGAAAGTTCATGGGTCATTTTTGGAAAACCTTATGGAAAAGGTTAGGAACTAACCTCTCATTCAATTCAACATACCATCCTCAAACTGATGGTCAAACTGAAGTTATCAACAGAGTGTTGGGCAACTTGCTAAGGTGTTTGACCAAGGAATATGGGCAGACTTGGGATCTTGTTATTCCTCAAGCAGAATATGGCTACAATGATAGTGTGAATAGGACCATAGGGAGAAGTCCTTTTGAGGTTGTGTATGGGAGACACCCTAGAGGAGTGTGTGAACTAAGAGACCTTGGTTCCATGGAGATGAAGAGTGGACAAGCAGAGGACTTCACTCAAACTATCAAGGAGGTCCAAGAATAGGTCAAGAAATCCATCATGGAGTCCACTCAAAAGCTCAAAGCCAAAGTAGATGAAAGGAGAAAAGAATTCCAATTCAAGGCAGGGGACTATGTGATGGTCCATCTCAGCGAAGCAAGGATGCAAAAAGGTATGCCCACCAAGCTGCAAATGAGAAGAGTAGGGCCTTGTAAAATTCTGGCCAAATATGGTGAAAATGCATACAAGGTAGACTTGCCATCAGATTTGGCTATCTCACCAGTGTTCAATGTTGCTAACCTAGTCTTGTTCAAAGGTGATCCACCACAACAAGGTAAAGATCAGTCAAGGGTGCCACAAGACATAGACACTAATGCCATGCTAAAGAAGAAGCAACCCTTAGCAGAGTAAGTTTTGGAATCCTAGGTGAAGAAGGCTACTAGGCATCAAGTGTATATGGAACACTTAGTCAAATGGGCAGGTCAGCTTGAGTCCAAAGCCACCTAGATTGAGGAAAGTCAGTTCAAGATGTTAGGCATAGACTTAGCTCTTCTTGACCCCAAAGTACCTTAGTTTGTGTTGAGGGGGAGTATGGTGTAGGAGAACCCTTCTAAGGGCTCCCACCATCACCAATTTTGTTGTGGAAGAACTTCTTTATGAAGTTTTGTAACTAGAATAAGAGCTAGAAGCTCACTTGGTGTGTGTAGGCCTAGTCTAGGTCCAAGAGTCCTAGGTTGGTCTTCCAATTTTGATGGTATAGTGACTCAGGGCATGATGTCATCCTAAGATCATTTCTTTTTTATATTGGTCATAGTCATAAAATAGGAGTTTGGGAATTTTTAGCACAAGTGTGCCTTGTAATAGACCTAAGGATGGTCTTCAGAGATAGTGTGAGCAAAAGTTTCTTGAGCAAGAAAAAGTTGCTCCAAAAGTTGCTAGCAACTTTTCAAAGTTGCTTAGCAACTTTTCTTAAAGAAGGTCTAAACCTTATCAAAGAATCTCTAAGCCCTAACCTTGCTCTAATCTTGAGGAGGAGACTATTTATGACTTGTAAAACCCTAATTCAAGGGTTGGCATTCATTGTGTACGGCCTGAAGTTGGAAAGACCTGACTGTAAAACGTGTGACAGTCAAGCTTAATAGCATGATTTGATTGTGTTCATGAATTACACTTAGCATCTTGGACATTTTAAATTTGTTTAGTTGAGTTTACTTTCATTTTTGAGTTCTTAGAGTAGTTTCTTTATTCATTTGTTTGTATATAAGCTTTTGTTTTGAATCTGCCAGTCCCTTGTCTAGTTTGAAGGGGTTTGTAATGTAGGGCCTGTAACGCCTATCCCCACTGTGGAAACACCATGGGTCTTTGGGATATGGTAGTATAGACCCTAAACTATACTCATATGCAAGAAGGGCCCTGGAATGCATGTGAAATCTATTTTGTGACCCAGCCCTAGGCGAGACTAAGCAGTACCCGGCTAGGTGTGGTCAGCAGAGAAGAAGCTCTAGAGGACAAGGGAGAGAGTCTCATGACAAGAAATTTTGAGGGAGTTAAGAGGCATGAATGAAGGTTCACTTATGTGAAGGAGAGAATTCTATCAACTCACTAGAGGTGTTATTGCAAACAGACAAGCCCTGTGATACAGAGAAGCCTAAAAAGCCCTAGAAACCCTCATTTCTAGTGGAGGCATTGTACGGACAGTTGAAGCCCAAAACCCCAAAAATCCTTGAGGTTTGGTAAATTTAATAGAGGTTATTTTGGAACTATATCCTTGGTTCTATGGAATAAGTGGGTCAAAATCCCTTAAAACCCGGAGAGGAGGCCTAATAGGGCTCTTTCTAGTAGCCCTGTTTTGTGAAGAAACTATGAAATCGGGTATCAACCCATCTTCACCAACACCTTGGAGACACTTCATTTGATGAAAAAAAACCTTGGAAGTCAAAATTTATCTTTTTAGAGCATGTGGAGTTGATTAAGCCTTAAAACTCCTTATTGGACTATGTAAGGGAATGGAGCTAGGAGGAGTGCAAGCAAGCTAGGAAGAAAGATAGCTATACTTGGTGGATAGATTGGGCTAGGTCAGGGGACGCTAGAGTGAATATGAGTCCTATAGACCATATGGTGTGTAAGTATCACATTGGGATCCAAGACAAGGACCAGGGAGCATAGACTAGCTACTCTATCCTAATCTCCCCATCAGAATGTGTATTGAATCCATGCTGCAATAATTTATTTTTATCTAGTTGATTAATTAGGTCATGTGGATACTTATCTAGTTGGAATATGAATGTGTATCATGCATGTTTCAATTTACTTAATTAGGATACTTTATTTTTATAGTCGATTATATTAGGACACATGTTTTGAAAGTATATTGAAATTATTGTTGTTTGTTACTCGACCATGTCTTAAAAGGGGATTCTTTATATCATCTAGATGTCAAACATAATATAACTTATATCATCAAACATATTTAACTTCTAGATAATCATCATTAAATATAAAGTACACATGTCGAATGTAAATATAAGTAAGATCATTAAACATACGTCTCAAGTATATAGCATGTCAAACATCATTCATATAATAAACATGTAATCAAACATCTTTCATAGAACCAAACATGTATCTATTAAACACATAGATTGAAAGTATATAAACATGTATATATTAAACATCATTCATAGAATCAAACATGTATATAAATTAAACACATAGATTGAAAGTATGTAAACATTTATATATTAAAAACACGTAGATTGAAAGTATATATAAACATCATTCATAGAATCAAACATGTATATATTAAACACATAGATCAAAAGTATGTAAGTTCATCACACATGTGTATAGAGTGAATGTATATAACATGTGAAAAATCAATCATAGATCAAGTTGTTAGTATAACTGATGGTGATGATGATGAATACCAACCAAAAATAGAGGAATACAAGATAGTAGAAAGGTTAGATCAATTATTATCTTTTCATTGATGTCAAGCAATTGATTTCTGGTTTATATTATGTTTCCATATCATTCGGTATATGATATAATTTGAATGAGTTAAGGAGAAGAAGAAATGAGATGTTGTGAATTTGAAGAACTTAAATGGGAAACTAGTACATATTGGATAATATTAAGATTATGTTGATAAAATTATTTTCTACCTAACATATGATTATATCAAGTCGGTAAAGCATGGTAATGAAGATTTGCCAAGTCATTAAGCAAAACTATTTTGGCTACCGAGCAAGAAAATTTATTCGGTAAAGAGGAAAAGTAATTTGGTAAGACCAGAGTAAGTTTTAGTAAAGGCAAAGTAGCTCAAGGCACCGAGAAATGAAGTTTTAGGCACTAAGTGAAGTTAACCAAATTTTAGAGTTATCCACCAAGAAAGGAACAAATATTAAATACAATGATCAGAATGACATTTAATGATTAGTTATGATGAGCTAGAAGGTTATGATGATAAGGAAAGTTAGTTAGAGAGATCTATGATCAGGAAAATTCATGATGATGATCTACGACTTAGATCTAAATGATTAAAATAGAAAGAACAAGTTTCAAGAAAGTTCAAGTTCTGAGGTCAAGAGAAAATGTGTTACCTGTTAACCCACAACTGATTGAATATCTTGATGAAGATTCAAGAGGTCACCGAGCTATTAAAGTGATATGCAAGATGATTAAATCAGTCAATATGTTTTTGATTAAGGTAAAAATAGGTTGTGAATGGAACCTAAAACCATTTACATTAAAGCATAAAGATAGAGCATGAAATTTTTCCAAAAAGAAACCCAAAACACACCTAGATATGACAACAAAGAAAAGAAAAAAATTTACTAGCACTACTACCAGCAACACCCAGCTACCAACCAGACCATACTAATTGTTTTTTATCATTTTCTCCACCTTCATCTTCAGGTTCTCCATCTTCTAGATAGCGTCTTTCAGGTCCTTTAGTTCCTTTGTCTTTTTAGGGATCTTCCTCTAAGTGTTCCCTCTAGTTCTCATTCCTGGACCAGCATTCCCTGCATCCTCCTCAATAGTTATAGTCGTATTTTCCAGTTGGCTTTTTTCTAGGTAGTTGTGTAGCATATTGAGGTTCATGAAAGCCGCACTAAGTCCCTCATTGCTATGACTCAGGACCTAGTTAATCATGTTCCCATTGTTACTGACTTTAGCCTTTATGTCTTTGACCTTGTTATCAACTATCTTATTAACTTCAGTAGCTATATCCTCATTCCAGTTTTTATTTTTTACCTTATCCAATACCTTATTCTCCAGATTCTCCAGCTTAGTGGTCAGGGTAATCATAGTTTTTTCCATGGCCTGAAGGTGGAGCTTCATCTCCTGCATCTCCCTCTTGATCCAATCTAGAAAATTAATCAGACCATCAGCTTTGTTAACCTCATCCCGCTTAGTAGCACCCAACAGGGGATCTAAGGTGTCCTCCTTGTAGCTATTGCCTTCCTCAATGAAAACTTGGTCCAAGCCCGCATCAGTTTCATTGTGATCCTCTTCTTTTTCATCCACAATAGGGGGGTTTTGACCAGCCTCCATTTCCTCTTCAGCCTGGCCCTCTAGGAGGCCCAAAGTTTCCCCCTTTTCATTTTTACCATCCTCTTTGCTAGCCAAGTCGATACCATCCTCAGTATCAGAATGAATATCAATTTTTTCTTCTTTAGTAGGGAACTCCGGAGTGTCATACTTGACATCCTTGGTAGGGGAGATATCAGTCAATATTTTGTCATTGATGTCAACTAGTTTTGACTATACTTATCATGATAGTTACAAATATCTGAACATCTGTAGAAGGAAGAAATGGTGAAGAAATGAAATATCTACATAAGGACAAGATGGATATGATAGACTGGATATGGTATACATTAGGTAACTTATTGATGATTTTATGGCATTATGTTGTTGACTTGAGCATGTTACATTATTCTATTATGAAGAAGAGATCATAATTGAAAAATTTAATGTGGTCAGTAATTAAAGATTTTTGTATATACCAAGTCAGTCTTGTGTCTACTGAGTGACAATATTAACCAAGTTAGTGATCACCAATGTATTTTATATTGACTGAGTAAAGGAGAATTAAATGTTTATAATAGCCAACTAAAATTGATGAGCTAGTAGATGCTTATGATTTCGAGGTAAGAGATAAAGTTTTTTACGAAGATCAAACAACTGACAAAATTCAGAGATGATCGAAGGGAAGAGATTGAAACGTGTTAATGATACAATTATCAAGGAAGCTTGAAGTGGAAAAATGGATGATGGAGATTAAGAGGCAAAATATAATGGCTGGAATGAAAATGGTTTACACATCTATTTAAGAGACATGAGATTCATTGTTGAATCATGTCGGATGAATAGAGATTGCAGAAGAATTTGCGTGAAGAAAATTTTCATGCACCACTGATCAAACAAGTTACAGAGAGAACTGAGTTGAACTGCGAAAATAACTGAGCATCAGATATATATACACCAAGTGAAGTAAGTTGGAGGATATGATGGAGTGAAATTGATTATTGATCAGAAGAGTTTTATTAAGCTTAGCATAGATCTGAATACTTTCAAATTGAGTTGTATTTGAATCAGATCACTACTGTATCAGTTTAATCATTGTTACAACTAAATCTCTTAATCGAGTGGACTTAACAATATTTTGTATTTAAATATGACATTCAAGGAATGTTTATTATTTTCTTGATGACCCCATAGTGAATGTTGGTCGAAGGAGAACTGTTAGTGATAAATCCTCTAACAAGGTCACACCTAACAATGTGTTTTGTAACCTTTAACAGGGTTGGCTCCTAATCGAGCTCACTTCAGAAGAGTGAAATATTTTGGGTTACCGGTCCCAGGTGGTTTTTCCCTTAGTAGGGTTTCTACGTTAAATCTTTGTGTTATGTGTTATTTGTTATAAGTGTTTTGCTATCATACTTTATATATTTCATATTTGATTAATCGGTAAAGACAATTTTGGAAAGTACTGGTATTTGGTAAATGAACAGAAAGCTATTAAGAATTACTTACCGAGTTGATTGATTTGTTGAATAAGTTTGAAAAAGTAAATCT